>OZ026627.1:34463627-34726127 GCA_964020975.1 Hermodice carunculata
GATCATTGTCTTTGTTTTTGTGGTCGGCACAGCAAAGACCAAACAGCAACATATTGTCGTGAATGTAGAAACTCTAAAATAGCGTCGGTAAACATTGAAACTTGTGTCAGTTGCATTTGTTGGACACTTTAGCCGGTCTATAGCACCATAATGTCGTGGCCATGCGTGTTTTATATCTTCTCTTTCCGAGGGGAATTTAATAATTTAGTCGCTTGATTTAAGTTACTGTGGAGGTCCCAGAAAAGGACCGTGATATTTATAGTTAATATAAAAGATAATGGAAATTAGCTGTTACAGTTTATTTCAACAATGGAAGCGCATTATATGGACCCTTTGACGCAAAGTCTTCATATAGCCTACCTGAGAGTACGCGTATATATTTATATGCCCTAGATAGAAAACTGAAAGAAGATTCATTTGCACAAATAAATGGAAACAGTCACTCGTCTTGCATGAAAGAGAGGAGAAAGATGAGGCAACACAGTTACTGATTTCTGGATGAAAAATATATTGTTTTGTGACACCGCAAAACAATATACTTTTTACCAACCTTCAATCAGTGTGCTGTCTAAAGATTTTCAAGACGGCGTGAGGTTTTATCCAAAACGGATGCAGCAGTCCGTAACGTCTAAATATGATACGATACAGACACGCTTTCTGTAGGCTGAATATTAAGTTATAGATACTAATTTATAACCAAACACACTGGAGCTTTAAATTAACGTAGCATATTTAATTTAACATATTTTAAGAGATTACTTTTCGCATTACCGAAAGTTCATACTGCATTTCGCAAGGACGTACATTGTTATACTTCTGAACAATTAAAATATTACCTAAGATTTAACCGTAACAATATTTTCATGCTTTTATTTGAGAAAAAAAAGGATCAAAGTGCTACATGAAAGAAAAAGGAAACAGATTTTTACCTACTGGTCTGTGGACCAATTTGTGCGTGGAAATGTTGAAATTGAAAAATTAAAAATTGAAAAGGTTAAGTATTCGCTAGAAAAAAAAAGCCGAGAGGAAAACTGTTGCAAAAAGTAAAACTAACGTACAATATATTAATGGAGTACAGTAAGATGCTCCAGCTTACAAGACGACAAACGTTGAGACAGGGCTGCATGGTATGCAGTGCGCAGGGTCAAGTGCGTAAAAAAAAAAAAAATTTTACGCGGAAATTATCCTCAGTAAAATTGAGTTTTCTATGAAGAATATGTCGAGGTGGCTAGGGTTGGACAACGATAAATTCACTTTTTTTTTCTTTTTTTTTTTTTTTAGATATTTCCGCATATTTCTGCTCAAACTGAAAATATATGCGTTACAATTTATTTTGTATTATCTGCAGTATGTGCATGGAAATATTTATCTTGTTATTTTTTTAAATTCAAAATTAGTAGAATATAACAAAGCAAAAACAATGTACATGTATTATTGTTTGTTTGCTTTTTTAACCTTTGAGAGCTGAATATACCAAAATTCAAGACAGGTATATAATGGTTACATAATACACGTATATTATGTTTATATATGGTCTAGATTTCATAGAACAAAGTTACAAAATACCAACAAAGGTACTATCCACAGAGAGAGAGAGAGAGAGAGAGAGAGAGAGAGAGAGAGAGAGAGAGAGAAAGAGACCGAGACCGAGACAGAGACAGACAGACAGACAGACAGACAGACAGACAGAGATCCGTACAAACGAATGCGGATTTGAGGATGGATATAGAGCTGGTATCCGGTGAGAAAACATATAGATTACTTTCAAACACAAAGATTAAGAACTTCCACCTTTATATTGTCTATCCCATCACACGTATAGGCCGGTGTACAGAGTCTGCATTTTTGAGCGCTTGTCAGCTATAGAAATTGCGCTTTGATACTTTCAATTAACCGTTAATGGTTAAAAAAAAAAAAAAAAAAAAAAAAAAAAACAACAACTATGTACCACATTTGTAAATACAAACTATGGGCATTCTAATAAGTACAGGCCATGTATTTTTCCGCCATCTGCACTTAAGTTAGCCTCAGTGAAAAAAAAAATCCTGGAGTCAATTATGTCCAAGGAGATAAGCCCTAGCATCCACATTTTGTCCATGTATGGCTATGCGGTAATCAAATTAAAACTTTCCTCATCCGTTTGCCCGTCCGTTCATTTATTATTTTCCTTCGTTCGTCCATTCTATTATGTATAGCTCGTTTTGTCACTTATTTTGCCTTTTCCATTTTGCGGTGGCAAACAGTGCCTCCATGATAAATATGATTATGTGCCAATATTTAATTTTCTTTTATCAACCTGAAAGGTACACTGACATGGAAAATAATTTTGTTTGATGCATGCCTAAAGCAAGATGATCAGATATTACTTACATAGCCAACTTGAATTGAAATAGAACGTTATATCTGCAGGAACTTCTCCCTCAGGGTAAAATGTACTAGGGTTGTACGGTTTATCTGCAGGAAAAAGCTGTTCATGAAACCCATATGCTAATCGATTACCTATTTGCCTTAGATTTAACTCAGGAAAAAAGTACGGGCATAATATGCACTCATTCACTGTTCACTATGGTTTCTTACATCAAAACGCAGGTAATCTAATATACAAGAGCGATGTATACATATATGAAAACGAGTGTGCTTGGCTGGCTCTGATAAAGGAGTCCATTGTGTCATAAGCCATGTACCCGCTTGCCTCCAAAGCAGACCCAAGCTGCGTATTTTGTCAACTCTGCTGGGTGTTGTAACATGGAACTTGGTCTGCTTTGCAGACAATGTGCCCGCTCTCTCACCCATATACACACACAAGAAAGAGAGCGAGGAATGGAGACAGAAGGGATAGTAGCAGGAAGAAAGAAAAATAAATTACATGCAGTTAAATTTAAACATTGCAATTACCATTTATCATCCTCTCTGTTCATTATCATAACGATCATTGTTGTGATTATTATATCGTTCGTGTCAATTTATGTCCTTCAGTTATCTGAAAAAGTGATGAACATTTTAATCAAAATTCAATGAGGTTGTGTTATTCTCTTAAATATCATGATAATCCAAGTGACAAATTTGAAACAAGGAGGACAATTAGAGAACCAGAAAAGAAGATTTGCTTCAAAACAAATCTGTGTGCTTATAAAGGGTAGTTGTTGCCTTGCACATTGAAAATGGAATTGGAAACGCTACATTAGAAAAAAAAAAGGAGAGAAAAGGTTGTAGCAAAATAAGGCTCTTGGCAAAAAAAAACTTCAGGTAAAAAAACAGGCCAGAAAGAAAAAAGGATTCTTGATAAAACACAATGCCAAATATCAGCAAACAAACAAGTACACTTTTTATTGCAACTTTGATACATTTATGAATCACAATTGACATTACAGCATACACTGATGAAAAAATAGGCACCATGTGGCAGTATAAAAGTGTTTTGTCTGACGCGAATGTAAACAAGAAGCCCTGGTGATATACATATACTGGGTACATGTAATTGGCTGCCGATGACCTATCATAGCCTGTTGTATGTTTAAACATATTTTTACTTCAAAAGAAAGCAACTGGTAAACAGAGCGCAGCCCTATATAAATTCCTCTTGCACATAGAGAGGTAGAGAGAAAAGACTGGACAACAACATCAGACAAGTCAGTGTTAAGGTAAACGTCACGTTTCAAAGACAGATAGAGTGGCACTGCCACACAAGCTTGAGTAAATGTAACGAGACAAGACGCCACAGATAGGGAAAGATGATTGAAGTACGGCCTGTTGTATGTTTGGTCCATCACAAATATGTATAAGTCGGTTATTGTTGCTCCTAATTTGCATTATTTTAACTTCACTGACAGGGCCACAAAATGTTCAGAAATTTTACTTTAGCGACGCCTGGGAGCTTAGTTCTGCACAAAATTGATGATGGACAAACCTAGGATGTAAAGCAAGAACATCACATCTATGCTTAGTACATTTGAAGATACGGATTCAACATTTGAAATTTTCAGTACCCATGATAGGTATAAATTCACATTTAACTTCTGTTTGTGGTTCACAGCAAGCGCCTACAGCACATACCTATGAATTCAAGTTGGAATAACACCTCTACCTATAACAGTTTTGAAGATATTCAATATTTCAATTTTTCAAGTGCCCCTAATTAACATAAATTCAAATTCTACATTTTTTGTTTGTGGTTCATTGGATGAGCTTGCAGCAGAAACCTGTGAATTGAAATGGGAATGTCACATCTGTCTATAATAGTTTTGAAGATATTCGAAGATTAAATTTTCAAATCGCCCTAAAAATAATTTGCATAATTTTCAAAACTTCACCCCTTCATGAAAAGGCTAGACATTGTGTGGAGCAGGGAGCTGCTATTCTACAACATGTTCCTGTTTCGAGTTTCTGCGTATAATAGTCCTCAAACAAAATGTCGGACAAATTTGCTCAGAAAGAAAGAAGGAAAGAAAGAAAGAATGAAGGAAGGAAAGGAAGAACAAGAAGAAAGAAAGAAAGAAAGAAAGAAAGAATTCATGACTGCTAATTTGAAAATGATGATAATGTTAAGTAGCTCTTAATGCCTTGGACCAAAACTATATAACCTGGGATTTAATTATAATGTGATGGACTGATTTATGTCCCTTCATCTACCCGCTTCTCTGTTTTAAAATTAAACACATAACAAAACAAACAAAAAACAAAATGATGATGATGATGATGATGATGATGATGATGATGATGATGATGATGATGATGATGATGATGATGATGATGATGATGATGATGATGATGATGATGATGATGATCTTCACTGACAGAGCTACACTGTTTACACAGAGATTTTCACTTTAGAGGCGCCTGGGAGCTGGACACAGTAATTGATGATGGTCAGACCTAGGATGTAAAGTCGGAATGTCACATCTACACATGATGGTATTGAAGATAAAGATTCAACATTTAGAATTTTTTAAGTCCCCCAACCCCCATCATCGGGCCCATGGCCCCTCTCTTTCCTAACTTCCGAATCCAGGCATGTACCATGGTTTGTGCTTTGCAAAATTGCAACAAATTTATCCCCGGGAATTTATCAGTGTGCCATATTAATTTCCTTGTCTAAAATTTATTCGAAATTGTGATTGGGTATATTTGCAGGGATTGCATTGCATTCCAATCCTTATTGAACAATTGCTGCCACAATGTCTTTGATGAAAGACAAAAAATAAAGAACAAAATAATAATAATAATAATACTATGAATAGCATAAAATGAAAACGAGGCCCGAGGGGTGTCACCGAAGAACGTCACGACAGGGGAATCCCCCTGTAGTGTCAGCATATCCGCCATTGAAAATACCCAAACTTCCAGGTTTGTTTATCGTGGTTATATATTAAGGTGGGTGCAACTGGAAATTGTTATTACATGCATATATTCAGTAACGGTGTCACAATGTTGTAGAATAGCTGATAGTTCATTCCGTCAAAATAATTATGATAAAAAACGGTTGTAATGTGCCAGCTTGTTGTGGTGCATACCTTGCCTTGGCCAATGCCCAGTCAGTGCAACAAAAAAAAAAAAAAAAAAAAAAAAAAAAAAAAAGATCAAAATGAGATATAACAATGCATGATTCTAGTTTAGACCAGTGGTGCACTGATATTTTTGGGGGTATCGTGACTATGACAAATTTGTTAATTATGACTCAGTTTTAACTCACGTTGCTTAAAAACTGTGTCGCGAAGGACTCGTTGCGAAAGGACAGACGGTACACGAAGGTTGGTAATTTTGACAGGCGTCTTGGCGTGTGAGGTTGTAACGAGACCGTGTTGTCAAATGTGTGGTTTTGTAGCATTGAGAGTACGTGGCTGTTGGTAAGGCATACCAAGCAGGCAAACTTGTTATTTCCAACCTTCCCAGTATTGTAGCCCACGGTACCATATCACATGTAAAACTCAGTATAAATTATTTACGTTTACCACAAAAATTATTATGATTTGCAAGTATAAACATACCTGACCCATGCTGTTATGTCATAACACTAGCTATGAGGTTAGGGTAAGGGCTTCCAAACAGTAGTACAGGGTAGTTTACTGGCAATTTGAGGTTTTAAACACCAAAATTTGTCAAGAGTCCTGCGCTAATATGTTACCTTCATGCAGCCAGTCGAGTTCATCATTTTGTTACAGCATCACTGAAGTGTAATATATTTGAACTATTATGGTAGCGAGCCACTACGTACAGTCTCACGAATAGAATAACAAAAGCAAATATGACAAGGCAAGTAGCCAACGTAGTAACAGCAAATGTGCGATGCGTTTCGACCTTGGATAGGTACGTCTCATCAGGCACTGGCAGGGATTTGATAATGCTACCATATTTATAATGAGGGGTAACAGTTGCGTTGCTACATTGTGCACGTCTGTGCACCTGTATTCTAGACTCAAAGCCTAGTTTCAATTCCGTTACCACATAACTCAGAACAGACAAATGTTTGAAGTGTTCATATTCCTAATAATGAAAATTAACATACTGGTACTGATTTGTGGTAATCCAGTGTGAAAATGTGGAGCTTTTTACCGGATGAACTGCATACTTTTGCACCTGATGCCCTGTCACAGGGGCTAGCAGAAAAATTCTTTGTCCTGCTGTGGTAAAAAATACAACTTTAAATCCCTGTTGTTATTATTTACACTGATGTGAGAATAAAGGCACTAAGATACATGTTGGAATTTAGAATAACAAAAGGTAGTGAATATTGTTCTGGTAACCAGACGCCAATACTGAGGTACTATTCTTCCCATAGCCGGAACCATGCGTGACGTTGTCTGCTAGCGCTATGCTTCCAGCATCCAGAACCCGACATCCCACCACTATTCATCTGATAATTGTAAATACTGAGCTGCTATTCTTTCATATTTGGGAGACTTTAGCCAAAAAAAAAAAATTGTCTAAATATAAAAAGTCAGAATTTGAGTAGACCTGTAAAAAGTTGGAATGGCAAAAAAAAAAGAAGAAAAAAAAATTCCAAGAAGGAAGAATCCCATCCCTGGAAATATGAAGTTCATTTGAAATTATTAATTATTTAAATTATAGCACATCTGCTTAGACATCCAGCACTAAAGTGTGATCTCAATCAATTTGGACAAAGCTATGGCAAATATATACATGGGGGTCATAGAATTCATGTACACACCCCAGACCTGGGGTGTATGGGTCCATGAACTTATCATTTATGCATGTCAAAATAAAGATAATCATAAAAAGTGGCCATTTTTTATTTTTGTACATGCAGTAAAAGTACAGAGGAATAATAGAAAGAACAGTTTTGCGTTATTATATTATATATATATGTACATTGAACAGGAATCCACTGTAGTACAGCGAGTCGTTGCTCAATGTGCAGAGCCTTTTTGCTATTCAGCTGGAGGACAGAGTTGCTTAATTTTAAAAGCATTTAAAGTGAATCCAAATTCACATTCAAAGTATGCTATATATAATAACATGTAATGTGCTGCCAGTATTCTTTCCACACTGGTGGTGCCATATACATGTATTGTATACTGATATTTAGGTCCCCTTGCTGCCCTGCTGCGGTCCTATTGAATTATATGATACCATTAACTTATTATAAATAATAATAATAATAATAATAATAATAATAATAATAATAATAATAATAATAGAAACAACATTAATAATAACAGTACAACCACAGTCAGTTTGACTATGCTGCCAGCAATCTTAATAATAGTTGATAGTGTACTAGCATTACTGCATTATGCATTATGGCCTGCATTAATTATTTTTGCTCAGTTATTTAATGAGTTTATTGATTTTTCGTTTTACACATTTCATTTCTTTGATTGTTAACTTGTGGCTGCTTGCTTTTTTATTTTAGTTGTTTTTCTTTTGCATTTTGTGGCTTTCAATGAGTATGTTCACCAGTATTTAGAGTAGCAGAAAATAAAACTTGTTATAAATTTTGTAAATTTAACATGTTACTTAAGCTCTTATGAGTACCCATTGTTCATTGCCGTGCCCACTTACTGCTGGTCAAAATTGGCCTCCTGTGACAGGTGATACTTAATTATAGGTATTCTGTCCCTGTTCAAATTAACTAAAATTGCCCAGATATATGTCATGAAAGTCTATGTAAGAAGGGGAAAAACATGATGAGGTACCTGTGTTTTAAATAAAGCTGTGAATCAGCCCTGAATTTGGAAATCCATTATTGTTTGTTTTTCAAATTATATATCGATGATTGAATAGACTGTTTCTGCATAACAGAACTCAAAAGATTTAGAGTTAAGAAAAGCGTACATATTGGTCATCAAATCAATTGTTTCTACCAAACTGAACTCTGCATGATCAGTCAATCTCGTAGCCTAATGTGATGAGCAAAGTGCACCCCAAGATTCCAGATCTTGTTCACAAAAGGAGTATTTAAAACCTGTATGTTTAGAAGATAAGTTTATGTGTATTCCTTAATTTTTTCTTGCGCAAATCTCAGCTACTAAAGCTTCAGAATACCATCAGTTTTTTAAGCGTAAGGATAGTGGCAGGCTGGTGCAGCATGGCTGAACACATTTGCATCATGCTTACAGCATACGAACTTGTTTGACAACTGGGCAGATAAAAACGTTGCTGTCTTGCGAAATGAACTGGAATAGGGAAGGGCAGTTTCTTAAGTTTCCAGAAACCTCCACTACACGGCGTGAGTCATCGCTTTCATCCGGGTACTCACCTGCGGGTTAACATTGGTTGCAAACACTGTGATAACATTGTACTCTGAAACATGTTGAGTAGTTACCCGCTGAAGACCCTTTAATTTATTTGGGCTGATACAGCCTATGTCAAAATTTTACAGAGGAACGTGTGCAATATAGACAATAGTAATTCCATATATATACAGGTTAGACAGGGACAGGTTAGCTTATGGAGAGTAAAGAGTTCGAACTGCGGAATAGGATATTGACTACTAGGAAGTGGTTCTGGGCAAAAAGACACAAATACAATTGTACGTATCGGCAATCAAAGTGCCAAAAAGTTCCTTTTCACGTTATATCTGCTAATAAATTTTACACACACGAAAGATAAGATTGTATTATAGCAGAGCATGGATGCATTTGTTCGTATGTTGTGTTAAAAAAGTGAAAAATCCATTTGAACCGCGGTGACCGGGAACCCCATTCTGCGTGTTACATTCCTGTGTAGCGCCACTCGACTATGTGAATGGTAAAAAGAAATGCAAAAATAAAGAATATTCTTTGACAGTTATTAAGATAATGCAATGATCACATATAACAAACAAACACTCCTGTTGCAAGGATTTAATATCACCCGGTTCATCGCGGGCAGACAAGAGACGAGTAGACAACCTTATCAGAATATGTTATTGTCGATGAATTCCCAAGTTTTACAGTGTTACTGTATGTGTGTGTGGGGGGGGGGGAGTCAGCAGGTAGCGTTAAGAGTTAAATTAAAATCAAATGTGATTAACTCCACAATAATGTGTATTGGGTTGATTCCTTGATTGCATTACTTTCTACAAAAAGTATCTATTAATGATAACATTGTCATGATTATGAGTTACACTTGTTTTTTTCATTCGCCAAGAAAAAGGCTCAGTTTTGCACCATGAGTTAACACATCATAGTATGCGACGCTACTCAGGTTGACCTGCTATTGAATACCCGGATGAAAGCTGTCCGCAGCGCCACATGGCGGTCAATGAGAGAACACAGAGTTATTGCTCTACCATATTCACCAATAAAAACAAATGAGTTGATTTGATGGAAAATGCATTTATTCCATTATTTCTATGGGTGAATATCTGAATCAATCATTGATATTTTTGTGGACCAAACAATGTATGAATCAATTATTTTTATTGTAGCATTGACAGAGCACTAGTTTCAAACATCCTGAGAGGACCTATAGGGAAACTACACAGATACAATAAAAGTGTATAGAACTATTTACTGATAAAGGAATTTTTATGTGCATTCTTTGAAGGTACCCAGACAGATTTGCTGTCAAGCAAATCTTCTTTTCTAGTTTTTATGTGCATTCTTTGGTGTGTATGAGGTACTATGTCATATCCTGCAAGTCCTTATTTGTTTCGTTTTTCTATTTCTCTTTGCTCAAAGCAGAAAAATTGTAAAGAAAATGGAAATTTCACATCTTGGAGGCAGGGAAGTCTTTGAGTGCTCTGATTAAAAAAACAGTAAAATCAAAGAGACAAAATAAAAAAAAAACACACACACACATGCACAAAAAGAAACAAGAAACAACAACAAAAAAGTAAAAATACATGCTATATGCTGAAATGTATTTGAACATCTGGTGCTTAGTTGTCTTGCAGTACCTTGGTCTGATGCTAGGGTCATGCTGAGTCACTTAAAATTTGACCTTTTTGGGGTCCAGGGTATCACATAAAATATAAGCTCGGCAGCAGGATGAGAAAATTCCTATGTCCTATTGTCTGGGACAAGTAAAATTTGACGCAGGACAAGTGAAAATTCAGAAAAATAACATGCATGCAAAACACAGAGGGTACTTGTCATCCATGATGGAATTTTCTTGCTTAGAGGGAGGGGGGGGAGGCTTACTTTTTGAATGAGAAAGTCCAGCGGTATATGTGGTATGCACACAAAAGAAGTATGTGATCCCATTGAGGAAATACAATCAGTTAGTAATCAAAAGCAGTAAAATATGCAAAATTAGTACTTGTCCGTAAACAGCGTCTCATCAGTTGATCTTTTGGCACTTTTCCGTACATTTGGCTTGTGCATACAAGTTATGTAATACACAATATGCTCAAAAATAGGCAGTGACACTTTCCAAAAAGTTTGTATGACCCATGCTGCTGCTTGTTCTTTTTATATTTTTGTTTTGTTTATTGTGCCTGTTGGCATGGTTGGGAAACCTGCTGCTTTGAGGCCAAGTAGGTCAGCAAAATATTATGGCAGACTTCTGGAAATTTTTATGCAGAAAATAACCATTAGGGGTGCTATAAATGTACATATGTAAATTTTGGTGGCCCTAGTTAATTTGACCGCCAGCAGAGCGAGTAATTACAGTGAGAACTTCTTGTATTAATGACACCATTTGTTCTCATAGAAATGTGTCGGATAACTGAATATGTCAGATAAATGAATCGAGTAACAAAGAAAATGAACTTTTGCCATTCAAAACTTGTGTCATTATAATGAATATGTCGGATATCTGAGTGTCATTATTTATGAGACTTCACTGTATGTGCATTAAAAAGGTGACGTAGGCTAAGGTCAAAATATTTTTTCCATTGCCATGCAAATCATGTATGTGGGCCCTGTTTCGCCCGTGAATTAAGACTTGAGTCAGCAGCTTGGCTTAAAGCACCCAACCCATGCCAAGGAAAGCTGTTGACCAGGGGCATGTTATAGCTTGTTTAATTATCCTTCAAACTGTTTTTCAGTACTGTTGCAATGATAATACAGTAGCACCTGCAATTTAAGACCACTGCCGTGAGAGACCACATGGTTTTTGTGGCCACATTTCCAATGGCACAACAGTCTGAATTCTTTGTAAATTTGCATGCAATTGAAGACGACCTGCTGTATGTGACCACTTTTGGCTGGGAAGCAGAATACATGCCCGAAAATGATTTTCCTGTGATCGTCTGTCACTAGATCTGAATTGGGGGACACTCAGCCATATCTTGTTAACCCTTTGAGTGCCAGTCACGGCTTAAGCCGTGCTGATGAAGCTGGATTACTGTAATGATTCCAGATTCACATTCCCCATTAAAAGACCTTTCATTCAAGTACCAGCATGCCTATGTTCCCAGTGAAAAATTTGGTCCAGGTCAACAGCTTTCCTTGGGGCACTTTCCGCGCAACGCATTGAGACAAATTTGATGTGCATTTCCTAAGCACCTGGGGCACTTAATAGGGATAATATGGTGAGTTGAAAATTATTTCAGTCCATAATCACTGTGCTCCCTTCAACTTGCCCAAGAGGTCAATCTGCAATATGATCATGATATTTACCCTTTTTTTTTTTACTTGCCCCAAGTGAGTATACAGCTTTCCGATCCTGCCCCATGTAGCCATGGTAACAGTGGGTGTTTTGTGTTGTAGGTGATACAGATTGATGGCAGGGGGTTGATGGCTGATCACCAAAATGACGATAACGACATCAGTATTATACAGGAGGAGGCGCCGCCAGAGATGGATGGGGCAGCAGACTCTCCTGGACAGTTCCCAGAGTTTCACGTCTATAGCACAGACTCTGTTCAATCTAGTGTCCATCCGGGGGCCCACCATGCTTTAAATGCTGCATATTCAGATCTCAAAAAGAGGTTCAATGATTTAGAGCTGAAACATCGAACTACAGTTAGAAAACTTCAGCATTTCCAGATGGGCACCCAGTGTCCTATGTCTGATTCCTGTGACATGATGCTCCACAGGCGATCGAGTTCCGAACCTGTGGTCAATGGGGATGCTAACTCGAGCTATCAAAAAGTCATCCCCATCAAGGCAAAGTCTATGGAACCAGCTAATATTGCCATGGCAACATTACACGATCGAAACCAATCACTACAAAGTGACAATGAGCTTCTCATTCGTGAGAAGGATGCCCTGTTTCAAGAAAATGAGTATCTTCATGTTGAGAAAAATAATCTGTTACAGGACAATGATGACTTACGAATGGAGAACCAGCAAATGAGTGAGAAGCTCAGAAAAGCTCAGGAAAATATTGACTCCTTTCAGTGTTCACTTAATCAGGGTCAAGATAGATTAGCGAGGCTTGAGGAGGAGAATGAGGAACTGAGAAAATTTAAAGTTTCCACGGAAAAAAATATACAGGAAAGAGAGCAGAAACTGAGAGATACTGAGAAAAGATTAAAAGAAAGTGAAAGGCAAGAAAAAGAAAATCAAACTATGTATCAGGACCTCCTGGTGGAGTTACAGCTGGTGAAGGATCGCTTGGACCGGGACCAAGGCCCTTTAGATGGTAGGTATTTGCTGAGGCAAATTTAAAAAAACAACTAAAAAGAGTGATCTAAATGGATAGCTTTTCTTGTAGGAGAACAGCTAAGAATTGGAAGCCTCATTTTAGAATACTGTTAAAACTGTCAGAACACCCATTTCCCAATTCTTATGAAATAAGGAATACATTTTATATAATGTCAATGAGGAGTCCTTTCCTAAACAATGGGGTAAGCCCAGAGGATGAAAATTACAAGAGAGCACCACTGGGTCAGAAGGACCGCTGCATATCACTTGACCACTCAGCGTATGGCAGAACATGTTGCACAATTCCACTTGGCCTTTGGTGCTTTCTTGTAATTTGCCACTATGCTTACCCTGTTTTGTGACAAGTTTCAACAAACACACTTGTAGCCTTCCTCATTTTTCACATGAGCTCAAAGACGTAATACATACTGGATAAGTGAGTGCGTCAGTACACAAATTGGGTGAGTATTTTTCATGAGTAGATGCTCAATTGCTGCGGAATGGCAGAAGAAGATTTCAGTTTAAAAGAGACCTTTTGAACCAGCTGAATTAACATAGGCCTATCTGCATAGTGAAAATTATAATGTTGCCTAATCTGTGTTGCAACTGTCTAATTAAGGGATAGTTCAACATTATCTTCATTTTTGAATTAGTACTTAGGGTACTAAATTTCATGACCCCCTCCCTCCCCCCCAAATTAGTACTTTAAAAATGATGCTTTTCCCCCCAAATCATAGCAAAATTGCACAAAACAGGCCAAAAATTGGCCATCATTTTCCATATCCTGTGAAAGTGTACAGACCTATTTAACCCCCTCCCCCCTTGCGTACTGTAAGTACTAATTCAAAAATGATGAAAATGTTGAACCATCCCTAAGCAAGTGATATGTAATGACACATGTTCACAAATCACCAACTATACAAAGGATCCTAATGAAAAGTGCTTCAAAGTATTTATTTTCTGAAAGCTAACAAACTGAGGATCCTGGCTTTTTAGCCCAGCTGACTTGTCAGCTGAGCTTATTTGATGGTCCTTTGTTCATCGTCCGTCCGTCCACAATTCACATATTTTACTTCTTCTCCAAAACCATCAGTCATGTTTAGTTCTAACTTGGGAGCAATGCACCTTGGGTGGGTCGATCTCGACCAAGTTTGTTCAAATAGACATGCTTCAGCAATTTTTGGATTTTTTATGATTTTTGGGGGGTGGGGGGGGTGAGAAATCTTCAAAAATCTTCTTCTCCTAAACCTCTTACCCAATTGCTTTGATATCACACAGGGACACTCTTAGGGACTCTTAGTGCTGAATTTGTTGACCAGGTGGCACTGTGATTTTTTTTGTATAATTTTCTATACTTTTTTTGTGTTATTGCTATTTTTGACTTCTCCAGAACCGTTACTCAGATTAAGGTGAAACATGGTGGATATGTTCCTTGTGGAAGAGTCAAACAAAGTTGTTCACAAGGAGGCAATGAGTTGTGAATTCCTGGTTTTTAACCTTTTCTTTTCTTTTCTTTTTTTTGTCTAATTTAGGTACTTGTCGGTAAATACACGTTTCCTGTTGATTACTATGTAAGTCAATGCGCATTTTAATGCTAATTCATATTTTTGACTTCTTCTCCGAAACCGTCAGTCAGATTAACGTTAAACTTGGTGGCCATATTCCTTATGTGGGTCTCTAGCAGATTTTTTTTCAAATGCACATGCTCCATTGATTTTTGGATTTTTTAATGAATTTCTTTGTTCTTTTTTGGGACAAATCTTAAAAAATCACAAGGGTATATGTACATGTCAGCTGAGCACAGGACTGTCACAGTCGTCTTGTTCTGTTATTTTTCAGGGCAAATCTTAAAATATCTTCTTCTTCAAAACCGTTCACCCAATTTCTTTGATATCGCACAGGAACACTCCTAAGGACACTTAGTTGTTAATTTGTTCACCAGGTTGCACTAGGGTTTTTCTAATTTTTTTCTATAATTTTTTGTGTGTGTGCCATTTTTAAATTCTTCTCCAGAACCTTCACTCAGATTAAGCAGAAACTTTTGAAAGGGTCAAACAAAAGTTGTTCACTTGGTGGCACTGCTGTGATTCCTGATTTTTAATGAATTTTTTCAATTTGGGTACTTACCGGTAAATGCACCTCTCCTATTGATTACTATGTAAGTCAAGGGGCATTCTAATGCTAATTCACATTTTGGACCTCTTCTGTGAAACCTTCAGTCAGATTGATTTCAAACTTGGTGGCAATGTACCTTGGGTGGTTCTCGACGAAGTTCTTTCAAATGGTCATGCTCCAGTGTTTTTTGGATCTTTTTATGATTTTTTTTGGGGGGGGGGGGAGGGGAGCAAATCTTAAAAAATCTTCTCTGAAAATGCTAACCCAATTGCTTTGATGTGACAGAAACACTGCTAGGGTCTCATAGTTTGGTGACCAGGTGACGCTGCAAATTTTAGCTCAGCTGCCTTGCTAGTCAGGCTGCACTTTTAGGTGGTTCAATCGTCCATCTTAGCAATACTTCCAAGTGCCATATATGCACTCAGCTAAAGCTCAACACAGGTCTATTCAGTTGCAACCTTGATTTTGTGAGACAAGCTTAGGTCAGCTGAGCATGGGCTGTTCACGCAGCCCTCTAGTTATTAATCATTGCCAGGGTTTTCGTTAACGCGCATATGTGCGTACAGTACGCACTACATGATACCCTGGATGCACTGGCGACCATAGCCATATGTTTTTGGGATGCAGGGAAAATAATAAAAGCCCTCGTGCCATGTTGTAAAATATACATAAGAGTATTACGTGGAGGGGATATTTGTGTTATGCAATTTTATTGAAGTGGAATTTGCAAGATTCATACAAATAAACAGGCTGTGCACATGACACATGTGAGGATGCGGCCATGTTGGTTGCACAAAGCATCATGGGAAATTTTTCCCATGAAGTTGGTCAAGGACAAACATGGTTGAATATGAACCTCCAAACTTATAGTTTTTTTTTTAACACAAACTTGTCAGTTATTGAAGAAATGCTATATGATTATTTTGTTGAGAAAATGAAGATACTCATGCGTGAGCTAAGCAGTCTAACAGTTCTAACCATGAGCACGCCGTCAATATGACTCAATTCACAGTTTGTCTGGTGCTTTATTTGACTTAAGAAACAACACAATGCCTGACACACTAAGGCACTGCCGGTTTTTTGTAAAATCACACAAGAAAACTTGATGGATCTTCGAGAATAAAAGAAATCGAATTGTTCACCAATTATCAATTTGATCATTAAACTTCAATATACACAATATAATACGACAATGTTGAATAATTTATGTACAATTACCCAAACCTTTTTTATCATTCTCTGACTCTTTCTGTGGGACCCGTTGAAAACCTCTGTGACCCTCGAAATTGAAGTCAAAGGGTCCCTGGGACCCTCTGAAAAAAATCCTCGTGGAAACCTTAGTTACTGCATGGGATAAGCGTTTGACTTGTATTTGAAGAATTAATCTCTTAACACTTTCTGATCATATTCTTACTAAAAACACTTAGTTGGGGTGGATGGGTGTAAGCATTTCACCCAGTGTATGCATGAATGGTAATTATATGATATACCTGTGGCGAAAGGTTTAAACAGTCTTTAGAAAAAGTTTCGGTCCCTACCCAGTTAATGTCTTTGGCATATCAAACACAAATATCACAAAATGGAAATTGTTTACCTCCTAGCATATCTTGTGCTGTAAATTGCCTTGTTTACATGTGTATAAATTTTCACGTTTTTGTATTTTTGACAGTTTACTATAGCTTTGTTTTGGACATAATCCTATACAAACAATGTAAAAACACTATTTTGCTGTCTTTCGTTTTTCATAGTTTCATGCCACCAGCGAAATAAGAGAATATAAGAGTACAGTGGTCCCCCTCTCATAAGACCCCTCTCACCAGAGGCCACCCCTCTTGAAAGGTCAGCATTCTTGTGCAGAAAGTATGGTATTTCCATTATATTCCACCTCTCTTATAAGGCCACTTTTTTGGCTGCATTTGGGGTGGCCTTATAAGAGGGGGATCACTGTATAGCAAAACTAAAGCAATTTACAGTATTCTTAATGTCAACAAATTTCTGCATTTGGAATCTCTGGCTTCACTGGCACAATATCATTGACAACCTTGCATCACTGGACCACCTGTTTATGGTAATTGATTTCTTTATGACAGATATATGAAATCAAATGTTAAAAATACACATGGAAACTCTTCTTAAACACCCACCCCCAGGGACAACTAAATTGTGGTCTCTCAAGACAGTCTGTCAAAGAAGATAGCAATGACATAAAAGTAATACTTTTTAAGCAAAATATCCTGAAAATGTGGTTTTTGAAGGCAACTGGTCTCTCAAGAGAGGAACTCCTGTATATATGCATTCCTTGCGTGGCAGGAAGTGGGTGCTGTATCTTTCATTTTCATTCAGATGAAGGCCAAGTGGGTGCGGCGGAGCTTGGACGACTACAGATTGAGGTCATTGAGTATAAACGGGAACTTGGACGCATGAAAAGTATAATAAGCCAACAGAAAAATTCTATTCAGAAGCTAATTCAGTATGCAAAGAAAAATAAAAAGAAACCAATATCAGGTAAGGCGACTCTCATTGTAATTTTTTAAGTGTTGAGTTATGACAATATTTTGGCCCTTTTCTTTCCCAGGTTACCTCAGATATTTTCAACTTTACTCCAGGTGTAGCAATGAATACACACATATAGCAGCATGATACTAGTATGTGAGTTTCATGCAAAACGCCAGGACTTATTAATATCAAATGTTTCCTCTGGTTGTGAGAAATTGGTGACGATGCTTCTCACAGACCATTTGGTAGGGCACACTTGGTCCAGAGAATACTTTTTGCAGCAGGTGGTAGTGTGATTCTTGTATATATTGTAATTTTTTATTTATTCAAACTGCATTGTGTATTCTCTTCAGCCTTGGCAGTAATATCATGAATATAGCTTGATTCATTTTCCAGTAAACATGCACATATAAAAGGACCTCTGTTATTTCTGGGCTTTCAACAAATTTCAAAAATAAGAGTATTAACTACATATGTACCGGTATAGCTGTGGAATTTTATCCAAAACGGGACACCAGATCAACTTTTCCAAAGTAAGGCGGCCAAAATTTGAGTTAGGTGGTTGTATGCATCTTAAGATGCATTTTAGTACAAGGAATTTCTGATGACCCCATCAGATAGATTAATGTAGATATTTTAATAACCCTAGTGGTGCTTGTTACATTTTTAATAGTCATGACAGTTATTGCTTGCAGTACATGTATGTTTTCATGTTATTAGATACATAGTCTGGATAAATTTTATTGCATGTTTGCTATATTTTTACAACACTGCCAGAAGATTATGGAAGATGTTTTAACAACCCTGGAAATACAGGTTTCAAATTGAACATGTTACAGTGATTGATCCACCTTCATGCAACTGTCTGGGGCCATAAACACAAACAAAAATTCAAAATTTTGAGTTAAAGTTGAAAAGTCCGACTCAGCAGCAATGGCTAAAGCGAATTTTTTAAAAAAGTGAAAAGTTCAGCATATATATATATATATATATACACACACACACACACACACACACACACACACACACACACACACACACACACACACACACACACACACACACACACACACACACATATATATGCACACACACATATATATGTGTATATATACTCACATAGATATATGTTAATAAAATGGCTAGGGTGAATTCATTAAAAAAATTAAAAAGTCCAGCATATATAAATATATATAGACATATATATGTATATATATGTATAATGTTTTTGATGTGTCTTCAGGCCAAAATTTTAATGTGACACTTGCTAACATTTGCTGTGGAAGGATACGCTCAGTTGTGTGCAGTGATGGGGCTACATTTTGCATATCCTTCCCACACAGCAGTTAGCTTAGGCATTCATATTTATGGCCACATGACATGCTGATGTTCACGTGACTGCTGTTTTCCCTGTTCTAATTTTGCATCTTTTCTGTTTTGTTTAATTTTTGTGCTGAAACAAGCAGATCAGAGTGCCAGTGGCGATAAATTAGTGGCAAAGGGAGGTGACGCTGACACAGAGCATCGGGCATCGTTACCACACGGTGCAAGACCAAAGACAAAACAAAAGACAGAAAAACAACAGGCAGAAGTGCGGCCAGAGGTTCGACTAGAAAAGCGGCAGGCTGAAGTTCGACCTTTCCAGTGCACCGAAGATTCCTTAATGCCACACCCTGATGCAACCCTGTTTTCGCCAGCCCTGGATACAGATCTGAAACGGACTTTGCCGAGAGTCCACAATGTTGCACCCATGGTGGTGAAGCCAAGTGCACACTGTCACCCAATGAGCGATGTGACTGGAGGCAGTGGCCAGGGCAGAAATGTGTGTGATTATGCTGGGGGTAGTGATTCTTATAGAAATAGGACAAATGTGCCATATGATGTGACACAGGGGAACCTGGAACGTACCGATTCCCTTGAACATTTGAATGATGATAATTCGCCCACAACGGATGATTTAACATTGGATAGGACACCAGAGAGTCCCCAGATTAGCAACGGTGTTGTTTCTGTTAGACCCAGAGTACATGTGGTCAGGCCTGGGTCCAGTTTTACAGAACCACGCAGACCTGTTCATCCAGGTAACAGCAGTGAAAATATTGAGAATCGCTATAGGTCTCGAGGTTTTCACACCCATCCTCGCCCCCTGAACATAGAAAGGAACACTGATTTGGAAGCAACAGCAGCTGCGAGGAGTTACGACAATACTGTACGAAACGTTAATTTGAATGTAAGTCAGCGGAAACACAAGGACTCCCCGTCTCGGGACAGACTACCAGTGTTGAACAATGACCCTCTTGTGGGTCATAAGGTCATTCCAAGTCGTAACATATACCGAGAAAATGCGGATGATGGTGGATACACCGATGTGAAAGTGCCTCCAGACAACGCAGAAGTTGTGAGTGCCACTCGTAATTGTCCAGCTTGTGATCAGGAGTTCCCGTTTTCAATGACAATGGACGAGTTTCAGCAACATGTGCTGGAATGCACAGGGCCAGGAGACACTTTGGGCACTGCGAGGGCTGACCATTCAGAAGATCGGGTGTGCCCTATGTGTTCGGCTAATTTCCCCATGACGATTCCACAACCCGAGTTTGAACAACATGTGAATGACCACTTTGAAGATGGGGTACTGAATATGAATGACTTTGTGATTTTATCATCATGAAAAAATTGTATGGATTACATATAACTACGTGTATTGGGACTGAGGAATAGATTATTAGCAAAAGACAGGGAGGGGTAGGTAAGTTGAAGGTTTAAGCCAAACCAAATCAAAAACAAAAACAAAAAAAACAACCAGATTGTGTAAAATACTTGTGTGTAAGTGTCTTGCCTGCAAAGCAGACTCTAGTTCTGTTGTGTGTAAGTTTTATGTTATGTGCATGTGTAGCACAAGGTCAGTTTCACAGGCAAATAAGACTGTACTATATATGATACATAATTCAATATTTAAACCGTGTGAGAAGACTTGTACGCTTTTGAAATAATGACATTTTTCAGTAGTTTTATTTCCTAAATGCATCAGTGATGACCTTAAATGGGTTTTAAGTGCGATTGCATTTCTCTCCTCCTCACATTGCCCAAACAGCACCCGCACGTAAATTGTCCTCTGCTTCAAAGTTTTTAACTTCAATTTCTCATTAATGGAAAAAAAATTGTGGAGATTTATATATAAGACTTAGGATGATACCATGCTGCAGGTCAACAGTTTTGCCTGTGGCAGGTTGGGAATGATGCTCCCAACTAACACCAAGGACAGCTGTTGACTTGTTCTAATCATGATCGGGTCAAATGAAGAAAATTAGAAGACATTGAAACCTCATTATCAGTGATTATAATGACAATCATTGTCTGACATACTCATTTATGGACACAAATTTTGAGGAACAAAAAGTCCTTTTTCGTTATTGCATGATTGATGTTAAATATTTAGTTATGTGACACTGTTTTAGGGGAACACATGGTGTCATTATAATGAGTTCTCACTGTGAATGTTTCTCATTCTCCAGCACATCAAAACTTGATGGACACATTGGAAAACAAAAAAAAAAAACAAAATAAAAATGACCAGTTTCTTCCAATCAACACCCACATTCATAAAGGCACACCTCCTTCACCATGCTTAACTCACAAACATTGAGAATAAAGTTGAATTCAGGGCCAGAATCTCGGCGGGAATCCGAGGATCCATTCTCGTAAAGATTCTCCTAAACTTACCTTTCTTTAAAAAGAAAACTAATTGACAAAAATCCAAATAGGTTCTCACAAAATTTTGGCCCTGGAATTATTTATACTACACTTAACCATCTTTTAATTGTATGCAGTTGAAAAATGGGTCCCAAAAGGAAGACACGAGATCTACCATAATTTTGTATGCATTGAGGGCTTCCACTTGGAGGAGTACAGTTTATGAACCTCTTTAAGGGACAAAAAGTGGGAGTAAGGACCCCTAGTGGCAGCACTTGAATGTTCATTTGTATATATATTTTACATTTACATATTTGAAAGTTTCAAAGGAATTTATTGGTATGCAAATGAGAAAAAAAAAATTGCAAACGATACCATCAAGTGCTGCCCCCTGGGGTCTTGAAATCACAAAAAAAAATCTCTCGGTGGCAGATGCTGCCTTTGGCCATCAGACTGCAGCAGCCAATGGCGGAAAAGGTTGGCCAGCAGCACACAGCATCAGACAGTAGGGCTGCCGCTAACTAACGCTGGCTGCCGCTGAAATCTAATTGACACCTTTGGAGCTCAATGGCAGAAAGCGTTACTGCTGCGTTAGTGCGGCTGTCTGACGCTGAGCTCCAAAGGTGTCAATTGGATTTCAGCGGCAGCCAGCATTAGTCAGCGACTAATGCTGTGGGCTGCTGGTCAACACTTTCTGCCATTGGTTGCCGCAGTCTGCCACCCAAATGCACAATCTGCTGCCAAGAGATTTGAATAGTGAATGGTCTAGCAAAAGCCACGGTCCAAGATGTTACCCACAGTAGCCTCTTCGAGCACATTATGGTGATGGTTTTTCAGATTTGTGCTATTTCCAAAAAATTAATAGTAATGGAATATAGTGTGTTCGATCAAGTGACTTACTGATCAACATACGTTGGCTCTTACAATGTATTTACTTAACTATCAGCCAGGGCATGTCATTATATTTTTAGATGCCCAAATATTGAGAAAGAATATTAGGGGTTAAGAGTGCCTGTTTGCCATTTGAATAGCCAGGGGTAGCAGAATTAAGCTAAAATTGGTCCAATAATAGTTAACTCGCTTGCCAGTTTGGATATATTTTGTCCATGTTGGAGAATCTTTTCATTTGTGTCTCTTCCCCCCCCCCCCTTCCCGGGTGGGTGTATGTGGGCTTATGGTAAATAAACACCAGTTCAGCTGGTCATCTCTTGTCACTTTCACCCAAATCTGAATTTGAAGTTACATACACAAGGGCAGATTACATACAAAACTGGGTACAATGTGAACTCAGTTCACACAGACCAGAATTGTGAGTGTGTGATGTTTGGGGAGTGATCACGTGGGCGTGGAAGAAAACATTGAAATTTATGCAACATGTGCACGGCCGAGAAGCCTGTTATGTAATCATGTCATCACTGATGCATTCTGGAATTAAACTATGCCAGGATGTCTGCATCTGTGTTAGTCGGCGCAACCAGAAAGGCTGGAGTTCTTTGAGTGGCATTTTCAGAAAAAAAAGGATCATTCCATTACCTGATGGGAGAGACCAGAGTTAAGGGTATTCCTCACCTATCATATGGAGCACTGTAACCGTGCGGACATCTGTTGACAGCTTTTCCTGGTGTACATGAATGTAGAGTTGACAGGTCCTAATGTGCTTTTGGGAGGTGATGTCTCTCAGAAACACAAAGGGGGCGGGGGGGGGGGGGGGCACACATTGAAAATACGCTGATGTTAACAAATTTCTAAATGGTGTACATTGAAGGTTTGACAACTCTCCATGATGTGCTTCAACTCTTTCCCCGGAGAAAGAAGACTTGAGTCAACAGCTTTCCTTGGCGCGATGAGCTTGGCACAACTGACGCCAAGGAAAGCTCAAGACCAGGCACATGTTTTCTTGATAGGTCTCGTCTACAATATTCATCCATACTGAATTTCGTTACTGTTGAATCAAGTCCAAAACGTTGAAGCAGATGACATTTGACCAGCCAGTTCTGGCCAGTTTGGAGGGGGGTGGGGGTGGGGAATGGTCAAGGAGTTGGGTTGACATCTTGACTTGAGCAGCATGTGTCAGGTAGTGAGTACCCTGAACATGTACAGGCACTTGACAACTTTCCGTGGTGTGCTCTGAGAAGTTGACAGGTTTCCCTCTCGAAATTGGGGATTAACAACTATCCGCAGTGATCTTATGAGAGTTGCCAGTTTTCCATGTGATGCATTCGGGAAAATGTAACTCTCAATGACATACTTTGGGAAATTGACAACATTCCACGGTGTGCTTTGGGGAGTTGACAACATTCCATGGTGTGCTTTGGGAAGTTGACAAACATTCCATGGTGTGCTTTAAGGAGGCGACAATATTCCATGGTGTTCCTCGGATAGTTTTCAACACTCCATGGTGTGCTTTGGGAAGACAACTTCCCATAGTGTGCTTTGGGAACTGACAGCTTCTCATGGTGTGCTTTGGGGAGTTGACAGCTTCTCATGGTGTGCTTTGGGGAGTTGACAGCTTTCCATGGTGTACTAAAATTGGCAAATTGACAAAAATCCATGGTGTGCTTTGGATGGTTAACAACATTCCTTGGTGTATTGTGGATAGTTGATAAATTCCCAGAGTGCTTAGTGAGGTCAGGATTTTTGTGAATCACAGAATTGACAGGAGAGTTGGCAACTCTCCAATGTGTGATTGGGGAAATTGACATTGTTTCATCTTATGTTTAGTGGAGTTGACAACTTTTCACACGCTTCAGGTGCTAAGGGATTGTGCGCCAAAAAAAAAAACCTTTCTGAAAATATGAGAGAAACCTCGGAGGGGGGTTCCTGCCAAAATCAGAATTGCACCAATTCTTTGGAAAAGTAAAAAAAACGTGCAGCTGAAATACACTAGCACAAGTAAAATTGAAAATTACAAGCCTGAATGGACAACCAGTTAAAATTATTTAGCACTTCTAGGACCTCAAATAATACATTTTAACTTGAAAACAACCGTGTTGACAGAGAAAATATCTTGCAACCTCAAACAACACAAAGGAAATTACAACTGTAAAATAAACTTAGATTTTATTACCAAATCTGAACAAAGAATGGAAAAAAATTTGCAATGAGTGATAATAGGGGTTTTTACATACCGATGTTTCAAAAGCCTCACCAGAGCTTCATATTTTCACTTTTAATACTTATACAGTACTCCAGTTTATATGTTCATTGAACATATTTTCGCTAGATCTTTTTTAACCTATAATCCTGAAGCTCCAACAGTGTGCATATATCCCCTCATATTCACAGTTTGAAGCACGTGGCATTTTTCAGAAATTCCTCAATCAGACACTAGATGGCACACTAATGAGTAAGTCTTGACAAACACCACATGCATTCATGCTATGTTAAATAAATTCATCAATCAAAAAAGTACAACAACGAAAAAAAAAAACTTTTTGGAGGAATTTGGTTGCTTGGGCAGAAGGGTATGGAGAAAGTTAATGAGATATTTTAATGAAAGAGAGGTGCCAGATTATCTTTGATAATTCTGTGAATAAAAACAGGCCTATCATCAGCAAAATTTGATCAGAGTACAATAAGAATTTAGATGCACATCAAAACAAGTGTGAAGAGCACAATATTTAAAATATTTTCATGCCAATATGGTATTGTCATTCCTATCTTGTATGATGGTCGGTCGGCTCCGTCTACACAGGACACTTGTCCATGCAGCAAATATTGCATTTATAATATATTTCCCTTTTCTAAATGACTAACCCTCTTACAAAACCACTTTTCTCTTGCATTTGGGGTAGTATGAAAAGAAATGGGTCACTGCATTGCGATTGTGTCAGAACCTATTCCAGGAAATTGGTGATATTGGATAGGGGGTAGGGGGTAAGTTTCCATCCATGGTTTTTATTGGACAGTTGGAAAGTTGGGGTGGGGGGTTGTACACGACTCCTAAACACCCAACTGTGTGTGAGTTGTCAAGTTTGCCTGACATGCCTGAGGTACTGAGTGTGTGAAGTGTGCTTAAGTGGAGGGCACAGCCTACCCCAGGCACACTTAAGGGTATGAGCATCCATTGTCGTCATCTAGAGTTGAAGATTTTCATGGACATACTTTGGAGAGTTGATGGTCTCGATCCTGAACACGCTTTTCATGATAAGGAATTGATGTATGCTGGAGTCAACATCTTTGTCCTTTTTTGGGGGGGGGGGGGGAGGGCGATGCTTCATAAACTGATGTCTGCATTGTGTAGGGCACCTTTGAGATGCTTCAGGACCTGATTTTGTGAATTGTACTGGAGGTGGAAAGTCTGCTGCAGCAACATGTCTGGGAGACTTAACAGCCCTCCATAGACTGTTTTTTGGTGCAGAGCTCACAAATTTGCAAGTTATCAACTTCCAGTTTTTTCGAGTGATAGTCCTCATCAGCATATGTCGGGTAATAAACATCCAAAGTGTACCACAGTTTACAGTTTTTGTTGGGCTGTTCAAGTGAATTGGGAACGTTTCTCAGTGCAGTAAAAAATTGATCAAGTGCACTTTAAGTTAGACACCCCGATAGTGTATAATATATTAATTTTGTAGCAAATTGATCCTTAAAGGAAAGTATTTTTGAGTTTGCGAGACATAACAGAAGTCTCTTAAATTCAAATGTCCACATAATTGATGTTTGTCAAATGGATTTTCAACTGCTCTTTGTCTTTGGGTACAAAACACCTGAAAT
Organism: Hermodice carunculata; assembly: GCA_964020975.1. Taxonomy (NCBI): domain Eukaryota; kingdom Metazoa; phylum Annelida; class Polychaeta; order Eunicida; family Amphinomidae; genus Hermodice; species Hermodice carunculata. The sequence goes on from OZ026627.1 coordinate 34,489,616, forward strand.
GTAGGGAAGTTGTCGCCGTTGCTCGTCATGTTTTGGATAATGAGCATCTGAAGTGTGCCAGGAATGATAAATGACCTTGGTGTGTTTTGGAGATTTCACAGCAATCCTGAGCCTGTAAAGTATTTGGGAGCAAGGAGGGTATCTACCTCCCTTGGTAGGAGGTACCATATTATTCCTATTTAGCGTCCAATGCACTTTGGGGATTTCCATAATACGAGACTGAAGTTCAGATCTATGTTTTGAATATTATATCATCATTTTCATATAATAAATTGCCCCCCCCCCCCCAAAAAAAAAAAAAATCTGCAATTTTGAGTGAAAAAAAAAAGAGAAAGGGGGTCTTATGGAATTAGGGCCCTCACTAGGAATATAACAGAGACAGAGCATTGGAAATATGCCTGAGATACCTATGAAGGACAGAGTATGGCCTGTGTACCATAGGTTGCATCTCAGTTCGTACAGCCTCTTCCAAAAGGTGTCGCCTGAAACATGAACTGGGGAACTTGTAACATAGCAGGACGAGGCACTGTATTTCTTGGCGGAGAAAATATGGAAAGCGCTCAATGGCATATAAATGATTGATCCCGTAACTTATCTATTCATCATTTATAGCAGCAATACATCCAAGTATTTTATCACTCTTAAATAGTGATTTTTTGGGGTGGGGTGGGGTGAGGGGCTGCAAATGATAAATGTCAAGCTGTTATAACAGGGAGTGACATTGATGGCATAGAATATTCTGTTCATTCACAGTGGCATAAAATGGTTGTGTGGCAGGCACCTTGCTCTGTTCAAGTGCCCTTGCACGAGACAATACTGGTAGTGACACCTTGTGGTGGAGGTGGTACTAATGGTTGGTCGAGCGCTGTTTTCAGATTGCACGTTTCAGCATTTGGACAGTGTTACATGACAGTAGGTCCGAACTGGTGTCCAGTACATACGTCTATACACTCATTCTCGCTGAAGCAGGGCAAGGCCATGGAGTAGGTCTTGCAGTGCTTCGCTTGCAAGTCATGCTAAGGCTACTGCCAGTATAGATCCACCATGACTTGCCAGGCAATGCAAAAACCACTGACTGTAGACTAGGCCTATTGGTGCTTGAATGAGGACTCTTTTTTATGAATTTTTAATATGCAATCTTGGTCTTGAATTTCGCTGTATAAATGGGGAACGTGGGGGCCATTAAATGGGATGTGTTGGTTAAATACCAGGGTTTATCTCCCTTGCTTACCTCTCTCTGTCTTTTGTTGATAAAAACTTGTATTGCTTGTCTGCAAAAAAAAAAAAAAAAAAAGCAACCAAAAAAAAATGAATTTATAAAACGGTAATGATAATATTTTAGCAGAAACATTTATAAAGCTATAATCGATTGTGGTATTCAGTTTTTGGTAGAAATGTGCACTAGCCAAGAGCACTATCCCAGTCTAGATAGCAGCCTGTAATCTAATGTAAACTCATGTCCCTGTCACGACATTTTTGATGTATTTAAAATTTCCGCTACTAATTTCCAGAAGTAACTGCAAGTAACCCCGTGGGTGACCATAAAGAGAATTTTCATATGGTTCCACGTGAAGAGGAATGTTTATGGTTATTGCTGCTTGCAAAATAAGATCATTTGTTTCATCAGGCAGCAAGGAGCGAGAAAACAGTCACTGGAATATTTAATAATGTAGGTCAAAGGTCAACTTCACGTGGGTACATTCCCATTTATTACATTTGAATGGGCCATTTAAAGATTAGTTTTCCAAATTGAGTGCATTGTGCATGACATTCAGGAAGTTGTAGGATTTTGCTGACCCAGAAATCAAGACAATCTCTGTGTGCTGTTTAACTTGATTTCCATTGGGTAAACTGTACTCTGTATTACACTGAAGAAATTGTTCTCGACTGTGTTCCCCCACAAAAGATAAAATGCCGAGAGTATGACACAACAATGTAAGAATTAAAGTTCAGTACAGAATGTTAGCAGGATCCAAAAATATTAAATTTTAAAGATAAATTACAGAACTTTCATGGAAAACTGTTAAGTTTGTAACCATTACTGGATAGTAACAATTAGGTACAATTAGAATGACTGGAATCTCCATTACAAGTTACTGATTATGATTGGTAAAAAAAATTTTGATCCCACATGAAATTTTGCCACCTTGAAAATTAAAAATTAATTCTGTGTACGTGTAAGAAAAAAAAAAAAAGGTGCACATTAAAGTATGACATGCGGGAAATGATTATGGAATATGATGCAAGAGAGGGAGCATTTTCATTGAGGTCATCCAGGGAGCAGTTATTGTTGAGATCGGTCAAGAGAGCAGTCATTACTGAGATCATCCCAATAACTACTGACAATTTAATCGACTTGTGTATTCTTGATGTCCAATACGGGTTCTGGTTCAGTTCAGCAGTCTTGCAGCTGTTCTACATTTTAGGGAAAAGCTTTCCTGTGGAAAGATATTAAAGAATAAGGAACTTACTTTGTTGTGTCTGAAAATGATTATAGGAAAAAAAAAACACTTCACATGCTCTCAAAAGATCTTTCTTTCAAAAGATGAAGGTATGTGTTCCCATGGCAAGAGGGTTTATTAACTGGATGTATTCATATACTTGTGAAAGGAGTGTTTAACTTTTTTTTATACATTTTGCTGCATTCTTGTGAAAATATGGACAGACCTTGGTACTGTGCTAACCTGATAATGACGATGGGGCCACAGGTTAACAGTCAACATTTTCTCAAGTGAGTACCACATAATGACAGGGGATGATCAGATGTCTGTGTTCTTCTATGTACTGCTCAAAGATGATTATGTGAGCACTGTCTTCATCACCGACAGAAATTTAACAACCGATGTGTTAACATGTACTTTCTTTGGATGTTTGCGATGTTCAAGCTGCTGTCTCCAGTTAGATTTGGCAGCATAGCGGTCTTGTTTGTAGCTCCCACAGACTCTTAACTCTTTCAGTGCCACGCACAACTAAAGTTGATTTACTTAAGTCAAACTAGTCTGAATTATCATAAGGGTTCCAGATTCGTATTCCCTGGTAAAAAGACCTTTCATTGAAGTACCAGCATGCCTAAAGATCCAGAGAGAATATCCCAGGTCAACAGCTTTTCTTGGCGCACATTGGGCCCAATGCAAGCCAAAAAATGATGTTGACTCAGTCCAAAATTTGGCACTGAAAGAGTTAAAATCCTTATTTCAAAAGTTTTGTAGGCGTTTGGAGAAAAACAACAGCAGGCCTTTCAAAGTCCCAGCTTTCATGAAACGGAATATTATCGAGAGTAAAAGCAGTCAGAAGACAGGAAACAGGACATCATTTAAACTTTGTCTGGTGTACTATGAAAAAATAGTGTGAATGGACCAGGCTACTGGTTGTGGTACATTTAAACTGTATGACCCAGTATGGTTGTGAGTTTTCTCAGTGTGAGCCAATCAGGTGAGCCATTTAACTGTGTGAACCAATCAGGTTGCATGCCTCTTAGCTGTGAGCCAATCAGGTAGTGTGCCTTCCAGCAGTGTGAACCAATCAGGTTTTGCAAGTTAGGTCCTTGACCTTCATGAAGGCTGTCAACAGGATCATTGATATGTCCAAAACATCTACATATTTATTTCTTTGGGTTTTTTTTGGTTTTTTTTTTTTTTGGTAAGAGGGGTGCTTCAAAAATGTGTGTTTACTTGGGAAAATGTTGAACCATTTTCATGAAATGTCAAGTCATCAGCGCTTTATTTTGGTCTCGTTGTGGAAATATATAAGATATTTTTCAAATGGACAAAAAGGGATAGTCCTACATAGACTAGAATAGCAATGGTATAACACTGTCCTCCTGTATGATAGAGTCAATACAAGACGAAAACTCTTAATATATAAATACCTACTTTAATATGTAGAGACTCTGTTCACAAAATTTGCTCCCATTCTAAAGTCTTGTAATTCACAATGTAGCATTTTATAGCATGTGCCATATAGCATCCAGTTAGCACCCAGTGTCTCTGCTGTGAACTAGAAATACTTGACTTACAGCTTTGCAGACCTCGGGGGGGGGGGGGGGGTTAATTCTTCTTCCATTGAACCTGTGTCTCCAGAAGGCAGATTAAAGAAGCAGGGTATTAAATATCTTTTTCCTGGAGTTTTTGTCCACAGAAAATGTTGTGAATTGCACACGTAGATAAGTCGGGTCTATCTGGACATTAAATTCCCAGGTTGGGCACCAGGGACTGAACTTGTGATTGGATACATAGCTGTTTAGTCAGCCTTTTTTTAGGGGGAGAGAAAATTGACGCAGATTTTTCCCTCTCATTCCATACGCAAGAAATTTGTTTGCCATTTGGCGTTTCGAGTCAGCATTCTATTTTGCCGGTTTCCCAGACCAGTTGTGTGTCCATCAAGAGAAAAAAGCCTGACAGCAAATAAGATCCCACAGCACACTGATCCAGTATAATAACCCTTTTTCCCCGTAAACCAGCCAAAAGTGGTTTCTGGTCAAGTGTCCTCTACTTCAATGTTTTCAGCTGATTTCAATTTAACGGCAATGAAAATCAATTTGAATGAGAATTGTAGATAAGCCCTATCAAGATCACATGACCCAGTCCAACAGCTTTCCTTGGCATGGGTTGGGCACTGAGTGCCCAACCCATGCCAAGGAAAGCTGTTGACTCAGAATTAATTCAAGGGGAAAAGGGCTAAGTCAGCATGGTAACATCTAAATAACTGCACCAATGATCATAATATCTGGGATATCATGGCCCTGGTGCTTTCCATTGAAACAGTCTTGTCAAATTTAAGATTCCCTAGTGCTGGTATTTTCTATTCATGTTAAAAGAAGCTGCTAACATCTAAAATCCCAAGTGCCTGGTATTTCCTGCCAAGTGATGTCCAAAGCCCTTACTCCCCTCTTCTTTTTACATAGTTTTTTGCCCAGGAGCATCTGGTATCCCACCTTGTCAATATCCCTATAGGGTAGTAGGAGATGAAGGGTCTTTTCGAGTAGATGTCTCTGATCAGCCATCCCTGCTGAGAGAAAATATTGTCTTCAGAGATCTGTCAAGGCTTGAAAGCAAGTTTGATGCTGTTTTTAACCTTTTAAGTGCTAATCACAGCTGTAGTTTTTTTCTCATTACCATTAAACAAATAATGGTCAAAGATTAGAATTCCTCGTGAAGATTGTAACCTTTCATTGAAATACCAGCAAGCATAGTGTAAAGCAAAAAGTAGGTTTAGTCAACAGCTTTCCTCGGAACAGTTTGCATGCATTGTGTGCAAGTGACCCAAGAAAAGCTGTTGACTCAGTCTTAAATCAGCGCTTTAAGGGTTAAGAAGTGGGGATTTTTGTTTCACAACCAGGACACCTTATCATGTTCAGACTTCTTCATGGGTATTTTTTTTTAAATACATAATTTCTATATTCTTATGTGCTGTCCATGTCAAACTGTAAAAATCTGTCTGATGGATGACAAAGAAAGGACTTGTACTTTTGTACTCACAGATGACCGGGGGTGGGGGTGGGGGGGGGGTGTAAAGACATACAGTCTGTTGATTTAACCCTAATCCAACAGGAGAAAGGTTTAATGGGAATGCTCATAAAGAAACTAAAAAAAAAATAAATCCTATGACTAATGTAGAACAGATAAACTGTAGTTATAAAGATTTGGCGCAATCAAATTTTTGTGCACCTATGCATGTACAAAATTGAGATGTAGCCTTCTGGCCAGAGGAATGTTGCCTCTGGAAAAATCGTGTATATGGAATTTAGTTTGCATTGGAAGCACCATGTTATGGTGAAATAATGGATCCCATGAGTGACATAATTCCATTGATTGATTGGGTTGGAGCACACAAGAACAATGTAAATTTGTACTTTTTGATATTTTTATTGTTCATTTTTTTTTTTTTTTTTTTTTTTCATAAATTTTAATTTTAGAGGCCAAATGGGTGCAGGGACACTGTCAAATTGAAATTATGAAAATATCTGTAACTGGAGTATTTTCTTGAAGGATTTTTTTTTTTTTTAAATTCTTTTTTTTGGGGGGGGGGTGTGTCTAACTCACCTTGATCATACTCCTGGCCCAACTTTTATTAGCATATTTAAGTCTCAACATTAGGTCAAAGATGAAGCCCTAATTGATCTTTGAAAACCTAATACTGATGTATCCAAATGCACAATTTTCCCCATAAAAATTACCAGAAATGGTTTAGTATTGTAGTTACTGTTTGTTCCTCTTTGCCATCAAGAATGATATTAAAAAAGCCCGAGTGGGCGCGTGTTCTCTCTGACATGGCTGCTCTCAAGTGCACTGCATGTAGCAGCACTTGTGTGTCATTAACCATTCCTTTTGCTCTGCCATGTGACTTGATCATGCGTAAAGACATCATGGCTAACCCATTCATTGTGAAGCTTGACTGGTGGTCATAGCACACGTTATGACATGTTTTTTAAGTGACGATTGATTTGCGTACGTTGGCAACATTACCCCCTGCTGTATAAACAGTGGTCAATGGTGTTCCAATTGCCACTGATGAGAATCGTGAAGATTGAAAACCGGTCTGGCTGTTCCCCCGTTTCAAGGGATTTCTGTCACTGGTCTTGCCTAGTTTTCACTATGGTATATTTAAAAAAAGACGAGGACTCCATAGCCTGTCTCAGATACAGTGCACCTTGATGGTGCTGTATGAAGCTGGAGACAAGGCCATGGGGGGTGGGGGGTGTTTAAGCCGTGTAAAATGCATGCATAATTTAGACCTAGCTACTATCCCTGCGTGTACAGTGGTTCCCCTCTAATAAGGCTGCCCCAAATGTGGCCAAAAAGTGGCCTTATTAGACGGATAGCCTTTCTAGAGGGCACAGCATAATGGGAATGTCACATTTTCTGTGTGGGAATGGTGGTCTTTTAAGAGGGGTGGCTTCTTGTGAGAGGGGTCTTACAAGAGGGGGTCACTGTGTGCCCATCAGTTCTTGGAGAAACAGAGTCGTAAGTCCCTGTGAACCAAACCTTTCTGCAAAAGTGTTTCTAGCTCACAGACAGAGACCCCTGTTTCTTTCTGTCCTGGTACAGAATAAGTATGTAGGCATACCAAATCCTGTATATGTTGTACAGAAATATCTTGGCATCACACATCATAAAACCAGCTTGAAGCAGTATGGGGGACAGGCAGCTGTGGACAGGGCCTTAGGGCGAAGTTCCATGTTCCTATGGACCACTGGGAGAGAAGGGTTGAAAGAGCAGCTGAAGAAATAGTAGCATTACCGGAGTGTAAGCCAATACTGTGCTGTTGTCGCCACCTGGTTGCCTATGTAGGGTTGCCAGGAATTGAGCATATGTTCGTTCTTCAAAGAAATCAGACTTACAAACCGGCACGGAGGTCCACTTACTGGTGTGCATGCAGTGGAGTAAGGCTTGGACTTGAATCACCAGAGGGTGCCACTGGTCAAGGAATATCACTTGACACTTTCTGTCATGCAGTTTGTCAGATGAAGTCGTGGTTTTCCTCTTAACCAGTAGTAACCTGCAGTGATGTGTGTTCTTAGCTAGTCCCATTATTGCATGGTCACAGTGAAAGGAAGATTTGGGGATGATCATCTTTGTTCAAATTTTTTTTTCAAACAGACTGACCCAAAATGTGATAGATGTTATGTGAAATACACAAATCAAAGCTAACAGTGGATGTTTTTGGGTACCAATGATTTCTTTCTTTTGCGCAGTTTTCTGTTTTCATCCCTGAATATTTTGACCTGCAAGAAGTTTGGTCACTTTTTTCAGAACGAGTCAATAACTGTCCGAAAAAACACCGGAATTGCATATGTATTTTCTTGCGATTTCCCAGAGAGCATGTTTTTTTTGTGCCCTCGGCATATGCTCGATTCCTAGTGGCCATAGGCAGTGGCAAGGAACAGCAGCACCCAAGATATCAGCTGACACTGAGGCTAATACTAATGGTGTTTTGACAAATATGTGACTCACCAAATGTCAAGCTATTTATGTGAGTGCAACATATGTGAAGTAGTGATTGCAATTTTTTGTGAAAACAATGATTTAATAAAATTGCTTCTACCTGCAGTAGTTGTTGTGGCTCATTCTAATCTTCATGGATGTATGATGTATGATGCACAGCATTCATCGCCCTTTTGATCAAATCAAATCTGCACCAAGAAGTGTTTTTCTTGGCATTGCAGACTGCTTCTGCCTGTTGCCAAAAGTAATTTGAGACTTCTGGCTCTCCTAGGTCACATGACATTTTCAACCAATGAATGAAACAGGTTTTGTTTTCATTGCATAGGTGTCTCCACTGGCAACAGGGGGATACCAGGGGGAAGTTACATGCAGTGCCACCAACAGGTGACCTGTTCCATTGCTTTCTGCCACTAACCATTGCTGTTCATCAACATAATTTGGCACATATGAGATAATGAGTTTTATTGAGTATATGGAAGGCTGAGATTCTTTTCATTCTAGACATTACCTTGGCTTTTCTCAGTGAAAACGCCGAGGTAAGGAGTACAGTGAAAGGTACCTCGGCATTTGTGCCAAGAAATGCCTACGTAAGAATAAGGGAGAAAGGCACCTCAGCATTTCTTGACATTTTTGCCAAGAAATGCAGAGGGAAGAGAAGCATTGTAGCACACCTCAGCGTTTCTTGGCAAATATGCTGTGGAACGCCAAAAGAAAACGGACAAACTTGATTCTCTCGGCATTTCTTGACAAAATTGCTGAGAGGTGCTGAGAAAAGGATTTTTGTACAAATTTTCTCGGCATTTCTCAGCAAAAAGTGCACACGATGGCCCTTTCTCGTCGTTTGGGCTCTCCTAGTATTATGACCTGATGTTTTCGGGACAGCCTGTCAGCCCTCACATTGAGGGCCCCTGCTATGTGGCAGCATCTCATTGTCACTTGGTGTAGCTGGCACCAAGAATATGTCTGGCTTGTCAAGGATAGAAGTTCCTGCAACTTAGTTTTTCCTTGTCTGTTGATAAACAATTGCCGTGCGATGGCCTGACTGTACCAGCACTTCTTTGCCCTGTACTAGACTCTGGAAGTGTATAAGGGCCAAGTGAATAGCCTCCAGCTCCAGCCAGTTGATTGGACAGTCTTTGAGATGTGGAGGCCGAAAGCCTGATGCTATCTATGAGAAAGTATGACTCCTCCACCCCTGAGGGGATGTATCCATGACGACCACTAGATCTTCCTTGAAAGGCTGCAGAGTTTGGCTTTTCATGACATTGTTGCCATCCCTTGACCATCGCAGTGACTATTTCACATCTTCCAGGATCACGATCAACTGACTTGGAGATGACTGATCCCAAAGTTGAAGAAAAGTTTGCTGGAGTATTATCCGGCGCAACCATCTGTGAGGGACTTGAGAGTCCCTACTAGGCTTCTTCAGTACCTGGTGGGTAAGGCCCGCTGGTTGAGGAACAGAACCAAAATGACCTGCAGGCTGTGGAACCTGTCCTTTGATGGGAAGCACTGATACTGGACATTCTGATACCAAGTTCCTAGAAGCTGGAAGTCCTGGGTGGGCTCCAGATTGGACTTGTGGAAATTGACCAACAAGTCCATGCAAATCATCAGGATTAGTACCAAATCCTGATAGAGGATAGACTGGGTTAAGGTCCTCTGAGCAGCCAGCCATTCACATAAATATGCAGATGTATGCCACTGCGATGTGCATAGTTGGCGACTACCCCCATCACCCTTGTGATAAGTGTTGGAGCCAATCGGAACAAAAGAGCTCAGAATGGGTAAGATACTTCATTGATCACAAATCAGATATTTCCTGCACTTCTTTGCTATGGCCATCTGGAAGTATGCATCCCTTAGATTGATGGACGTGGCCCAATCGACTTGTCTCGTAGCAGCTGCTATGGAAGCTGCAGTCTCCATTTTGAACTTGTCCACTACAAAACTTGTTCAAGGCTTTTCAGGTCTATGACCAAATGCAAGCTGCTGTCCCTCTTGGGGACCCAAAACAGTCAACTGTAAATACCTGGTGAAACTGGCTTTTGCACTTCCTCTATTGTCTGTTTGGACGAAAATTTGTCCACCACCTCTTGAAACCTGCAGGCTGAGAGCAGACTCCCATGGTGCTCAAATGAAATTGGATAGTTTGATAGAGGGGGTGGACCTGATTGTATAAAAGTAAGAACAAAGCCTCCACTTACCACGTTTAAAGTATACTGGTTGTTTTGTATATTAGTGCCACCTGTCGGTGTAGTCCATGAGCTGCCCTCTGACCGGTCTGTCTGATGACCGTGGATCTGGAGACTGGGGCAAAACGTCAGTCTCTTGATGAAGTTATTGCAGAGGTGGATCTGTGACCACCTGCACCTCAACCTCTGCCACCACTGCCGTTCTGTCCCCTGCCCCTTCCTCGGCTGTAGCCAGAACTGCTACAACACGTGAACTTTTCTCTTGCCCCTTCCACTGCCTCTACCACCTTTGTAGTTTTCCTGCTGGATGAAGGCACCCTTGGCTCCAGATGCTCTTTTTATGACGGCTTGTTGAGCCCGCAGAATGGAATCATTCCGGGCCTCCTCTGCAATTTCTTTCATGGTCTCCTTGTCAAAGAGGTTGTAGCTCACTGTGTCCATTAGGTTGGGGTACAGTCTCTGCACCAACCGGTCACTCGGGTAAGTATTGGAGATGTGCATCACTCTCTGAAGCAATGTTTGTCTGTTGACAAATCAGGTTTTCTAAGGAGTATCTGAGTGACCTTGCCCTTGAAAGTTCCAGCTGTGCCATATAAGTCAACACCTTCTTCACGGTTGGTGGAACATCTGTACAGTGAGCCAGTGTGGTAGCATTGCCAGACAATGTCAGTGCCTCCACGTTGGCTGCTGACAAATTCTTGACGGTGGCTCTAGTGTCCAGTGTATTTGCCAAGGAACCTTCTCCGTGACAAAAATGCCTTTTGGACTAGCTTTTTTTGTCTGTGCAAAGTTGATTAATGCTGGCCTGTGAAGCTCTTGGGTGTCAGGTCCCACACCTGCTGTGCCACATCAAAATTCATAGGGATTTTTGTGGACCTAACGAGTAAGTTGGCAGGCTGCACTTGTGTGTTATATTGCAGCCTGTCCAAGTCCTTAGCTTGTGACTATCTGTTCTGCCACATAGGCGATGAATGGAATTGCTGTTTTGCCCTCTGGACATTCAGCATGTGACATTGGCCTAGGTTGGTGTGCTTGAAGTTTCTTCGGGGAGTCCAAACCCCCCTGAGTAAAGGTTTCTCTTCTCACAATGGCAACATTCTGAGTATATAAGGCAGTGTTGGACTGCTTAGCATCCATGTCCTGCCACTCAGAATCTGGGCCCAAGTCCTGGTTAGTTGTCCTTTTCCTCCTGGACATGGTCTTCCCTTCCTTGGGTGCCACAATTTGTCGATCTAAAGCTTGATACTCGTCCGGAGTCAAGCCCATTGTGTCTGAGGATGGCTGGTCCAGGGCTGGGGCCTTGACTGCAGAAGTGGGCAGTTCCACTTTGTATACCAAAGCTGGCGAAGATGGTGATCCCGACATGGGCAGTACCAAAGTAAGTGACGTCGGGGTCAGGGAAACTGGACATCCTGCCAGAGATAAAATGATCAACTTCCCTTGAGGAGGTTCTGGTCTTGACTCTGGTGTAGCTCCAGGGAACCTCACTGGTCTCTTCTGTGTGGAAGTTTGCTTGACTGAAGCTTGAGATGCAAGTCCGTCTCACCCAGCCTCTGAAATACAGATGTACACTGAGTGGGCAACTTGTCCCGGACATCCATGCACATGTACTGTACTTATGGCAGTGGGCTTTGTGTGTAATCCGTCTGGCTGGTGATCGCCCTTGCCTGCTGTCTGACAACATGGGGCTCTGGCACAGGCTGCAGTGCCTCCTCCTCTTTTTATGGCAGTGCTGGTCCAGTGACAGGGACCGTGGGATGGGGCTACAGTAGCAGGACATGTTAGTAGGTGTGGAATCCCTGGCGGCTGGATCTGGTACTGGGATTGGCATGGTCACCACGGGTACCATGGCTGGCATGGGTACCATTTGTGCAGATGGTACTGGCCAGTAGCACGTTTTATGATTTGCATGCTTTTTTTGTTTTGTATTTGTTTTTTCTAATGGGGCATTAAGTGCCTGGCTTTAGTTACCAAACCAAAAATTACAATTCTTGCCATAATTAGATCTCTGATCATCAATACATGCAATGGACTTGACAAACAGTGAACAATTCAGCAGAAATCTTCCTTCTTTGTTCTCTTCAGGAACAGAATTTTCTTCAAGTCCTGGCCTGTGTGCTCACTGGAAGTTTGTTCTGTTTTTATATTAGTTGCGAACTGTTCTATTTATAAATTATTTACTTTTGTTTTTTATTATTCTGTATTGTAGTTGCATTAGAATGTATTGTAATGCTAATAAATTATGCTCAACCCTGTTTACGGTTATGGAGTACTTAGGGGCTGTGTAATAAGCATTGGGGGCCTTATTATAAAAGACAGCAGCCGCATAAAACAGAACCCATCTAAAAAAAATGTGCCCTACCCAGGTTCTTGGCTGTCTGCCCCATTCCCAAGGAGACAGCTCATAGAAAATGTAGTACTGCATTATCTTACATAATTACCCTCATCACTGACACCATGGCATCTTTAAATATCCCCACTAATACCAACCACTGATCCTTCACAATTCAGTATCTTTCCTGTCCCAGCTAAAGCAAACAGCCCTAGACAATTTTCAAAAGATTAAGTTTTATCTGACAGACTAGCACTCACCAATGGTATCCAATACATAGAGATGATAAAATCCATTGAGTTTCTAAATAAGACAGCTGCAATGACTCCTCATCCCTGACATAGCTTTTACTTGGGAACTGCAACAAAGCTGAATGCCACCAACAGATGGAGCCACCAGCACTAGTAAACTTGTTACATGACACAGCACTTTTACTTGGCAATGACTGACCAATCACAGGAGCTAGTTATTATTCCCCACGTAGCTCCACCTGCACTTATTGATTACTTAGTGGAACCCTACTGGTGGCTCCACCTGTTGTGAATGCTTTCTATAGACGGAACTCTTGTGACTGAGGTACGTGGCTTTCTGCCAGCCATTTCACTGTTCAATTTCAGCTGTCAAATAACTTTTGTATTTTATGTAGATATATACACAAGATGCTTTTAAATTTGAAGTCCTCATGTGAGTTTTTAAATGTTACTTTTTTCCAGACTGTCTTTTTCTCGTTTTAGTCAGCATGTCCTTTGTAGAACAAAAGTTAGAAGCTGTTTCGTATTATAAGTATCTTAGCATATTGATATCAAGTTGGACTGTAGCCTTCGAAAATCAGGAAGCAACAGCACAAAAGCAACATCTGTGTTAATGGGTTATGGTAAAAGATGTCTGCAGTCTCATGATGTACCTTTTCATATTTTTGACAACACATTACAAATTTGACTTTCTGGTTCTGAAGTGTGGGGAACTCGGTATTCAGAACAAAATTTGTATCCATGGAAACAGAGAGAAACCATAGACAGTCCTACAGTTTGTCACATAGACTGAACCAGACTGAGAGGATTACTTCAGCAAGTAATCTTTTGTTTAAATATGGGTTGTGTGTGGTTTTGTCTCAGTAGCTTGGAAATATTGATTAATTTTTATATGAGTTTATTATGCAAAGACTGGAAGGTATAGCTTTCAAACATTGGAACACATACTACCCACAATGGCAAATTAAATATATGTGTGTGTGTGTGTGTGTGTGTGTGTGTGTGTGTGTGTGTGTGTGTGTGTGTGAGAGAGAGAGAGAGAGAGAGAGAGAGAGAGAGAGAGAGAGAGAGAGAGAGAGAGAGAGAGAGAGAGAGAGAGAGAGAGAGAGAAGGTACCTGTTTTAAAGACCTCCTACAACAGGAGGCCACTTTTGCCAGGCAGTAGGTCACAAATGACAGATACTGCTGTGTACATGATCTCTGTCAAAACTGGACATCCTATTGGCATTAGTTATCCCAACAAGTGAACACTGTAGGTTTATTTATGAAAGATTAATCACTTGGTACCAGTTTTTTTTTAGGGTGCTCTGCCCCATTGTCTGTCTTGTGTTTTTTAATGGTGTCTTTCAGCGTTCAGATTGGGGCAATGCACCTGGGTGGTACCATTCATATTGTCCCTGTCAGGAGTATAGCATCTTGCTTTGTGGTGTTCCATTTGTCTGTGTACTTTCCAATATTGGATTTGTATAGGGTTTTGCTCTCCTTCATTCTTGTATTCCTTACAATAAAGTATTTCAACCAATGCCTTATTGAAGAAGATCAGATATATTAAGAAAAATACCAGTAACAATAAATGGCAATGTTGTGATGACTGGAGGGACAGCGGAAGCAGATAGGACAGATAAAAGGGACAGAGAGTGAAAGAAATTTGCTCTCAATTACATTTACAACATATCTTTTTAAGATTTAACAAGAGGACCAAAGTAATTCTGTGCTCTGCTGACAGGCAGCTGCAGCATTTAGAACTAATCCGAACAAGATAAACTTTATGGCAAGTCTAAAGTCTCAAGTCTTAGCTATTTTTATAGCTCATGGTGACAATGACTCAGATACACATGTACATGAAACATTCAAGTCTCTTGGTCTAGAAACTAGGTAATTAAAATTCAGTCAGATATTGCTGGATCTATGCGCCTGCGCCTCATTTATACCCTTGCTAATCACAGTTCCATTTTAGAATGACTGCAGTCAATAAAAAATAGACTATCACCGTGACCCAGATACTTGACCTTTTATGCATGACACACTCTTCTGTCCAGATACACACGTGTGTGAAGTTTCATGATTCTAAGTCAAAGGACAAAGGAATTACAGCCCGAGCAAGAAGTGTAATGGGATCATTGTGACCCAGAAACTTAGCCTAGTGACCTACTTTTGTTTCATGACACACCTTTAGGTCAAGATATATGGGTGTGTGTGAAGTTTCATGAAACTAAGTGAAATAGTAAAGGAACTATAGCCCCAACACGATTTTACAAGAATGTCACGGTGACCCAGATACTTCACCTAGTGATCCATTTGTGGTACACGACACACCCTTATGTCCAGATACACCTGTGTGTAAAGTTTCATTAATCTAAGATGAAGGTAAAGCGAGTTACAGCCTGGACACGAATAGTGTGGACCAGATACTTGACCAAGTGACCTACTTTTGTTTCATGACGCACCCTGAGGTCAAGATATTTGTGTGTGTCAAGTTTCATGAAACTAAGTGCAATAATAAAGGAAAAATAGCCCGGACACAATTTAACAAGAATATATGTCACTGTGACCCAGATACTGGACCTAGTGACCTAATTTTGGTACATGACACACCCTTATGTCCAGCTGCATCTGTCTGTAAAGTTTCATTAAGCTAAGTTGAAGGACAAGCAAATTATTACCCGGACATGAAAAGCAGACGGTCAGACACCCCGACACCCGGAAAACACGATTACTATATTCCCCTCCTCTGATAGGAAAGTCGATCTCTGAAGTGAGACAAGTCTGAATTATCATGAGGATCCCAGATTTGTATTTCTCGTAAAAAGACCTTTCATTCAAGTACCAATATGCCTATAGTTCCAGAGACTATACCCCAAGTCAACAGCTCTTCTCGGGGTGCACTGTGCCCAATGCACGCCCAGAAAAGCTGTTGACTTAGTTCAAAATTTTGGTCACTGATATTATATCAAATTCTATCTTTGGACATGGTCTATACATCCAAAAAATTTGGCAATTCTAATCCAATTACTTTCTATGATATGGAATTTCATATCTTACAACACATTTTGCCTCATAATTTCTGTCAAATTATAGGTGGCAACACTAGTATCCTTAGCAACTTAGACTTTGACCTCCAGAACCCCACCAAATTTGGTGAAGATCTGACACACATTTAAGATTCTAGAGTGTTCAAAGATTTTCATATTTTGACCCCTATATTGCCTAATATTGTAGGAGGCACCACCAATGTCGAAATGAACCTTAATTTTTATCTTACAAGTCCTGAAAGTTATATCGGGTAAACCTGAAAACTGTGGATGGTATTGCGATCACAAGATTTTCACAATTTTACCTGTATACTATATAATACTATAGGTGGCCCCACCAACATTGACATAGACAAAATTTTTATACGCTTTATAACTCCTTGAGGCTATATGGGCCTATCTCAAAAATTGTGGGGTGCAGACCATTCACAAGCTGACACCTATATTCAAACTGGCCATTTGACCTTGACCTCACTCAGATCAAAATGTTCCTGTTCAAAGTATGCGCCCCTCATCCAATTACTTTTCAAAATATGGAATTTTACATCTTAAAACACATTTTGGGTCATAATTTCTGACAAACTGCGCCACCAATATCGAAAAGAACCTAGATTTTCATACACTATACAAGTCCTGAAAGTTATATTGGGATAACTTGAAAACAAGCAAAAGTGTAGGAACGGACATGAGCGGTCACATAAGCTCTGCGACCTTTTGTCAGCAGAGCTAAAAAAAAAAAAGCTGAATGCTCTGCTGACATATAATTTTATGACGTCACCAAAAAAAAAATCATCATCTCCTGAAATGTATTCCTTTCATGACCTTGAGGAAATAGTGATCCATATGATGCAACATTAAGATCTTCACTTTCTGCACAGATTAAAATATTTAATTCAAAATGTGCATCCCATATCCAGCTATCCATACATGGTATATTTATTCAAATTGGGTACTAACTTTTGGAGTTATTGAAGAAAAACAACTAACTTGGACAAGTGCCAAATACCATAAGTTAGATCATGGTGGCCCAAAAAGTAGATCACTAAGTAGAGTTTATGTACCATGTGTTTAAATGTAATTTTGATGTGGAGGCTCAATTTTCTTTACCATTGATGTCCAGGCTACACCCTGCAATTACAAAATAACCTCTTTCAACTTTACAGGCCTGGTAACCAAATAAACACTGGTAAAGGTCACTGATATCATATAACATATTAGCACTGGACAAGATCTATATATCCTGTAAATCTGGCATATGTAATTCAATTCTTTAAGATATGGAATTTTACATCTTTCAGGACATTATTACTCTCAGTTTGTGTCAGAGTATAGCTGGCACCACTAGTATCCTATACAACTGAGATTTTGACCTGCTCCACAATCCCACTAAATTTCATGAAGATCCATAAAAATCAAGGATGCTATATTGGTCACAAGATTTTCACACTTTGACCCATATATTATATAATACTGTAGATAGCACCACCAATATCCAAGTGGACATAGATTTTCACACACTTTAGAAGTCCTGAAAATTATATGGGCCTAACTCCCAAAACTGGGGGATGCAGAGCGTTCACAAAATTTTCAAACTGTGACCCCTATATTCCAAGTGACCATGTGACCTTCCCCTTCAGCCTGGACAAAAAGAATTGTGACTGCTGAAAATGTGCATCCTGTGTTCAGCTCTCGACACTTGGTCCATTTGTTCAAATTGGGCAAAAAATTTTTGAGTTATTGAAGAAAAACAGAAACTTTGACAAGCACCAAACAACAAAATAATTAGGCCACAGAGACAAAAAAAGGAGGTCATCGAGCACAGATTTATGTGCAATGCACTCAAGTGCAACTTTGATCTGGAGGCTCAATTCTCTTTGTTGTTTTTGTACAAGCTGCACCCTGCCATTACAAAATCGCCCCTTTCAACTTTCCAGGACTATTGACTGAACAAAAATACATAAAGGTCACTGATATATAGCACAACATATTAGCACTGGACATGATCTATAAACGCTATAAACTTGCACATCCAACTATTTTTCAAGATATGATATTTAATATCTTTAAACACATTCTGGCTCTGATTGCCATCAAAATATAGGTGGTGCCACTAGTATCATCTGCAACTGACATTTTGACCTCCTCCACAATTCCACAACATATCTTATCAAAATTAGAGATGCTGGAGTGGTCACGAGATTTTCATATTTTGGCCCATATATTATATACAGTGGTTCCTCTCTTATAAGGCCATCCTAAGTGCACCAGAAACGTGGCCTTATGAGAGGGGTGGCCTCTCTTGTTGAGGGGGGGGAAAAGAAAATACCATACTAGATGCATAGAGAAGTGGCCTATGTAGAGGGGGTGGCCTCTAATCGGAGGGAGGGGGGGCTTAGAAGAGGGGGACACCTGTAATGCTGTAGGTGCCACCACTGATATACAACTTAACACTTGACAAGTCCTGATAGTTATATGGGGCTATCTTGAAAACTCTGGACTGTATCATGTCCAGAAACAAAAAGTTTAAGGACGGGCGGACAAACAGAGATCTCATAAGCTCTGTGACCTACATGTATGTTCAGCAAATCTAAAACCCTTCTGTCACTCCAAACTACTTATCCTTCCCAATCACACATCCTCTCCATCCAACTAATGTTATACTGCAAGCCATGAAGACATCATACGCCAGCTTCTGAGAATAAGTTCTACCTTTCTAGACAAACAAACCCATCCCCAGAGCTTTGCTGGCTTTGTAAACCAGAAAAGCTAAAAAAATTACTTAAAGAGATGTCTTTATGATTTTCTCAAAAGTACAAAGTATCAAAATATGATTTCCCACAACATTCTCCCAAACCTTTCAGTTCAAAACAAGAAAAACTGCAAGGCCTCCAGTCCAACAAATTTTATTTGGTTGTGGGGGTACAGCATATATAAAGATGCAGCTGGTCAGGCCATCTCTTGGTTTTAGGATTTCACTGAAATATTTAAACCTGGTCAGACTAGAATCCCATCTCCTCCACAATCATTCACTGGTTTTATTCCCGACAGATGGCAGAGATCACACAAGAGGAAGCACTGAGCTTCCCTTGTTAATGTTTTCCACTTAAAATGGTGACTCCCCCATTACAAGTACGTATACATGTATGATAAATTTGGCATGTGCTTCACAGTTTAACAATCAACTGGATTATTGCTCCAACTTGAGAAATATATCACAGATTCTATCAGGCAATGAGAATCAGTCTATTTAAATTTGACCTTCCAGTCTCTTCTGTGACCTTGAACTATGACCCACTTGGTGCATGACAACAATGAAGGCAGTGAAAGTTGACCAATCACATTGAAGTGGTGGTGCTCTGTGTGGGATCATGGAATAGCAAAGATTGCAGGGTTTGTAGTTGTCTGGCTAGACAGATTAAAAAGTCACATGACTGTCACCGTTGCAACATGTTAAGTCACCATATTTAACACAGTCTTTGGCCACCAGGTGGAGTTGCTATACCACTATATAAGACAAATCCCGGTCCAGCGAAGGTCTTCACTCCACAGACATGGCATGTAACCGGCACAATGCACAGGACATGTAAACAAGCTTGGATATAAACAACAGAACATACCATATAACAACCGTACTTTGATTTTCTCCGACCTAAAACGGTTTCGTGTGAGAACACAGAGCATCCTCATAAAAACATGTTTTTTTTCTTCCTTTCCTGCAGTTTTCATTTTGTCCATGGCAGCTTTCAGGACTTTGTTCATAATACAAAATCTGTTCTCTTTTTAAGTTAGCATTTATTCATATTTAAATAAAATACTTTAATTTACCTATAAAAATATGTCTATTTCAACTTGGTGTTTGAGAGCCAGCCAGGCAGTGGGCTGACTCGCTAGCAGGTCTTAATTTATACTTAGGGTTCTTATGATTTGCTAAGACTGTGAACGCAGCTGTCTCTGACTCGAACAACGCGAGCACTTTACACTCTATGACGGGATAGTTTGTTCTCTGCTGGTTTGGATCGAACTGTTGAAACTGTAGTCTAGCACCATGAGCCACCAGTTCCTCCAGCAGCCCCTCAGCTTGGGCTCTCTTCATGCCTGCTGGCAGGTCATACACTTCCAGAATAGCACAGCCCCCTGCAACCACAATGCAACACACATTTAATCTCTTGTCTGCTTCACTCTTTTTGTGTGCAAATTTTGACTCATTTGATTACAATTGCTCACTTGTGGACAAGTAAAAATTTGTCCCAATTTGCATCACATCCATGGTCTACAGATCTTACAGATCTGCAGCCTGCAAAGAACTTCACCAAATTTCACCTAAAGATTTCTACTAGTACCCCTGACATGCTTACACAGTGCATGGCTCAAACACATAATAAGTGAAATTCTCAACCATCAATACATCACTTTCTTAAGCCCCACCTTAATGGGTTTCACTTAGGCTCGCCTGTTCCGTGTCATTTTATAAAAATAAGATATGTTAAAATTTACATATTTTATTTACCCAAAAAGTTATTTAAAATTGAGAATTGCTCATTTTTGCCTTTTCCTGCACATGGCTTGCACATGATTTTTATATACTTACTTATTTACTTTTCCTTTTTTTTTTTCGGGGGGGGGGGGGGGGGGAGGAGACTTTTTTCAAGTCAAATGCAGGGACAAAATGTCAAAAAAGTGTAACATCATTATTTTGGTCAGGTACATCCTAAATTCACAAATACCACAGTGCTTATTACTGGTGCAGCCTTCATTCACAACAATCAACACTACTGGTGCCATCTGCTGGTACAGTTTGAACTCACGACAGCATCAATGATGGTGCTATAAAGTGGAACAGAGGAAATAATACACAATCCAACCCACTGTGTTGTCCGTTTTCTTTTTTTTTGTGTTATCCTTTTTTTGGCACTGCTGACCCTTTACTGCTTTCCTGCTCAAATTGCCAGAAGCACCTAGAGGTAAATTGTTTTCTGCTTTGGTCTTTGTTAATAAATTTCATGTTGATATAAAACGTTTTTGCTAAGACTTATATGTCAGACCTATCATGACGCCGTGCTTCAGGTCAACAGCTTTCCTCAGCACGGATTGTGCTCACTGCCATCCCATGTCATGGACAGCTACTGACTTAAGTCTTATTCTGACCATGAAAAGATTACACGCCCCTTGTCAGTCCTACGAAAAGCTGCAGAAATGTCTAGATTCTAATCTTGAAAACTCTGACTTGCATGCTGAAAAAAAGTGAAAATTTTGTGACAGTTCTGTATGCCAAATAGGAATGACACAGCAGTACTGTTAAAAGTGTTGTCTGCTGGTACAGTCCAAAATCACGTCAGTCTGAACAAGGAGCCTACAATCCTTGTAGGCTCCTTGGTCTGTAGTATTAGGCTTGGAACTCCAGACTCACATTCTGACAATTTCCTGAACATCCTGAGTGCTGAACAGGAACAATATAGCAGGACAAAAAGTGTTGTCTACTGGTACAGTCTGAATTCACGTCAGTCTAAACTATTAGTGCCAGTGATGGTGAGGGCTGAACTCACAGTTTTAACTTGGAACTCCATTGACTCACCAGTCTTAACTATGAATGCTCTTTATGCTACAGCCTAAACTCACCACAGTCTAAACTATCAGTGCTGTCTATGGAGGTATTAGGTGAACTGGTCGTGTCTTTTGACGTTGCTCTCACCAAGGTATTCCTCGTCCGAGATGTTTTGTTTCCCAGCTGCGTACTCATCCCAGCCAACCTGTAACACAACCCACCGATTTTATTCCAACTAATGCAAGCATTATCTTCAGTAACCGGTCTGGTACAAAAAACATGCAAATGTTGTTCAGAAATCATGCACAGACTCCAATGGTCATGTTGTATAGTATCGATGTCAAAAAAACAAACATCCTACTTTTGGGAGAACACAGACTTTGTATAGAGAAGGCTTTGCGGCTTTACATTTCCTGCTTGTAGAATAGCTGGGAATCAACTTGACACAGGTGTGCTGGTTTTTTTTTTGTTTATGTCTATTCATTCAATCGGCAAACATATTACCTCCAAAAAAACAATTTTACGGATATGTATCATAATAGAAGGCACAGAATATAAATTTAATGTTTACGTATTTCATGATTTACCATTTTTGATCTTACCTCCTGTGCATAGGGACACATCAAATACACATATTTTTCAAATACCTATAATATCCCCCTCTGCACTAATACTCCTGTTGTTTTTATTTCCTGCTGGCATGTTTCGCCAGTTCCCCTACCCTCCTACCTCCTTAAAAGACAAAAAGAAAAGAAAAAAAAAACAAAAGGAAACATATTCAGCTTAGTTTGTACCATCGTCACACATTTTTATTCCGCAGTTGCACATCTCTGGCACACCTGCGCCTTTATCTGCCAGTGAGAATTGGAATTCCCCCTCCTCTTAACGCAATGCTCCTCCCTGCAACCAACTTCATCCTTTACTTAGTGTTTATCCCCTTTCAATCCAAGTTTATTTCACCCTCTCAAGATCTAACTCTCCTATCAATGAGGCATGCTCGTCTTAACCTATGCTTAACATTGTTAGTTCCTACCCACACTTCAAACTGACATGCTCATCTGAAGCTACTCTTGACATCTTTAGTTCCAATATACACTTCAAACTGACATGCTCATTTTAAGCTACTGTTACAATCCTTAGCTCAACACACACTTCAAGCTGAAATACTCATCTTAAGCTACTCTTGACATCTTTAGCTCCAACACACATTCAAACTGGCAGGTGCATCTTAAGCTACTTGTACTACCATCAGTTCCCACAGAAACTTCAAACAAGCATGCTTATCATAATTTTTTCTTGTTAGGCCTTTCCCCTTCATCAAAACCCTGTCCATGAAGCATGCTAATCTTAACTTACCCTTGCTTCAGGCTTCACCCTCTATAGCCTCCCTCCCCCCCCCCCCCCGAGGCAAACTAACCTTAACTTACCTTTGTTTCTGCTTCTACCCCTTCCAAACCCTTAGACTACACCTAAATGAGAAAGACTCAACCCTTGTTTTATCTTCCCTAGCCCCAGTAGCCCTCACACCTTCATTTACCCTTGCTTTACCCTCCCCATCCCACCCACCCCCCTTGATGAGGCAAGCTCACCTTAATTCACCCTTGTTTTACCCTCCCTAGCCCCAAACGCTCCCCCCTCAATGAGGCATGCTCACCTTAATTTACCCTTGTTTCGCCCTCCCTAGTCCCAACACTCCCCCCTCCATCAGCCGCTCTCACCTTGGCCTGGGTTGGAAGAGAGGCTGGAGCTGTGGCCTCACAGACATCTGCTGTTGTACAGGCTGACCCAGCATACGTAGGTCACCTGCAACCAATCAGGCACTTGGATATTCATACTGATTAGTCTACATGCACATTATATAGGCTATCTGCTACCAACAAGAGGCACTTTATTTTACATTCAGCCCTTATCACTGTGTACTATGTCTAGATTGTCTTCTACCAATACAAGCCACTTTTACACTCAACCCTGATTCGCATCCATTATGTTGGCTATCTACCACCAAAAAAGTGGCACTCTTACATTCAACCCCAATTATAGTACATTATGTAGGTTATCGGATCCAATTTAACCCTTTCAGTGCCAAATTTTGGACTGAGTCAACAGCTTTTCTCGGCAAGCATTGCACCCAATGTGCGCCGATAAAAGCCGTTGACTTGGGATATTTTCTCTGGAACTACAGGCATGCTGGTACTAGAATGATAGGTCTTTTTACGAGGAATATAAATCTGAGATCCTAATGATAATTCAGACTAGTTTGACTTTAGTAGATTGACTTAAGATGTGCTTGGCACTGAAAAGATTAAGGCACTTTTACATTCAACCCTGATTGGTGTACATCATGAAGGTAATCTGATCCAATAAGGGGCATTGTTACGTTCAACCCCCATCAGTGTGCATTATGCAGGCAATCTGAACCAATAAGAGGCACTTTTATATTCACCCCTGATTTGTGTCCACTGTGTAGGCCATTTGCTACCAGTGAGAAGAAATACATGTCATGTCTGCCCCATTTAGTCTCCTACTTTTTGGCCTCAATTTTGAACTTGTCAGTAGAATTTTGGCCTACGTAGCGCAATCTCCTCCAAGAAAATCCATTTTCTTCTTTTAATTCTGTGTTAAATATAAGACAGGATTCAATTTTTTGTCCTGCACTTAGACACTGGGGTGATTTCAATGAGATGAAGAAAAAAAAGGTCTTTCAGGTTTATGAAGCTATCGGTCCCACTTCAAGAGAGATCTGAATCATGTCGATCATACTGAAGTATCCCTGTGTCCAACAGCTCCTAACAAACTATGGGCACTCCAAACACTGACGGAGACAACACACAGGGGGTACCAGTTACCCCCTTTGACCCTTTCCTCCTTAAACCAGTTGATGGTCAAATGTCATATGCTTCATTGTTTTCATCTAATTTTAACAGTAATGAAAAACAGTTTGACAGAGAATTGTAGACAAGACCTATGAAGATCACATGCACCAGCTCAACAGCTTTCCTTGGCATGGGTTGGGCACTTACTGCCCAACCTGTGCTGAGGAAAGCTGTTGACCCAGTCTTAATTCAAGGGGGGGGGGAAGGATTAAACATAAATCCTGCAAAATGTCGAGCACGTTCACTCCAATGTGGACATCACAACCTTCTAAGCATTTTGCAGCACGGTTCAAAATGAAGCTTGCTCAGTTTCATCCACATAACTTGTTGATGGACAATCTATCATGGGAAGGAAACAGGGTTTGTGCAAACTTGAACCCAACCCTGACATGGTCATCAGACAAGCCAATACAGGCTCTGGGAAAGTTGGCCCTTGTTCAGTATTAAATGTGACAACTGTTTATGCACATCCAACACTGCATTGACTCATTTGCTGGACACCCATCTAGACAATACTCTGGATCAGTGGCATCCAATAGGTAAGGTCAACATCAACTGGTTCATGTGGGTTCTCAACAGAGGGCTCTGCAGGCAGGCGGGCTAGGTATGAGTATTTCCATAAGTTTCCATTGTAATTTGCACCTATGTAACTAAAACTGCTCTACCTTCATAAACACCAAATTTCTTGTGGTAAATGGCTGTAAACAGCTAAAATACTCTTGTAAATTTGATATTTTTGCTGCAAAATTAACTTTTGTGGTCTTCAGATAGGTATGAGGGTCACTTATGAATAAGGCCTTGAGACATTTAGGAGGGTCACCTAAGAAAGAAGCCTTCTGACACTTAGGAGGGTCACACAAGAATGAAACCTTCTGACATTTAAGAGGGTCACACATGAATGAGGCTTTCTGACATTTAGGCGGGTCACTCAAGAATGAGGCCTTCTGACATTTACAAAGGTTACTCAAGAATGATGAACTCTGGTATTTGGGGGTGGGGGGTGTCACCCAAAGAATGAAGCCTTCTGACATTTAGGAGGGTTATCCAAGAATGAAGTCTTCCAACATTGAGGAGGAATACTCAAGAATGAGGCCTTCAGACATTGAGGAGGGTCACTCAAGAATGAACACTTACAATCACTTACCCTAATCAAGCCTTGTTTGTCAATGAGGCCAAAAAGCTTTCTCAGATATCACCTTCATGAGGTATTTCCAAAACTTTACATGCATTTTCTTTCTGTTCAAACTTTTTTTTCACTTTTCAAAAGTAACTATGATTAAATGATAAATTTAAGCCTTTCCCACTCAAATAACCCCAAAGCGCCCAAATGTAAAATGTCATCTGCTTTACTGTTTTTACGTAAGTTATGTGTGAAAAAAAAAACTGGATGAAAATTGTAGAAAACACTTATGATTGCACACCCCTGGTCAATAGCTTTCCTTGGCACAGGCTGACCCAGTCTTACTGTCACCAGAAAAGGTTTAATTTCAAACGGATGTAGCTGGCTTTAAACTTTGTCTCTTCTGTATCATTATTTCTAAACCTACATGCAGTAAACAAATTTTTACTCTCCCCCCTCCCAATTTTAAGGTGAGAGAATATTTTTGGTCTGTCTCTGACCACTTGTATTTTGATGTTATAATCAAATATATTTCCTTTTCACAT
This sequence comes from Hermodice carunculata, assembly GCA_964020975.1. Taxonomy (NCBI): domain Eukaryota; kingdom Metazoa; phylum Annelida; class Polychaeta; order Eunicida; family Amphinomidae; genus Hermodice; species Hermodice carunculata. The sequence goes on from OZ026627.1 coordinate 34,515,449, forward strand.
ACAATTAGCACTATTCAGATGCATTTATTCAGCAAGCATTCTATCACAAGTTTCATGAAATTAATCTTTGAAGGGGGGGGGGGCTTGAAGGACCCCCTATGCACTAAAAAATATAAACTTGATGCATCCTTAATATAAACTTACCTGGATTTACTGAATTAGGAGCCCTGAACTGCGGACTGGCTGCCACACATATTTGCTGTGGCATCTGTGGTTTAGCAGTCATCGGGACCTGTCCACTATGCCCCATAGGGGCTGAAGGTATTCCTGGTGCCATTGCAAGTCCACTTAACCCTGCTACCCCCATATCCTTGCCCCCAGCCTCAGGGTTGTATAATTCCACCGACTTGGGGGGTCTTTGGTCCACATTATAAACTTTCATTTGGTTTGCCGATGCTGGCAAAACTGGCATCTGTCCCACTTGTAAGTTTTGTGGCGGTGGCGGTGGTGGAGTGGTCCGTGTCTGTATTTGCATACCCATTTGCATACCTGGGCGTACCATGGGGTATCCTTGCTGGTGACTATGCTGAGATGCCACCGGTGGGTAGGACACCATGTGTTGCGTCTGCATGCGTTGGGCTTGCATTTGTGGATATGGCGGGTATGACACAAACTGTGGAGCACTTATGGTGGTCGAAGTATTGTTCATGCTCATGGGTTGACCTACACTGACCGTGGCGGCTGTATTTACAGTCATTGATTGGCCATTGGCGGCCATGATGCCCTGGTTTGGGGGCTTTCGTGGCTGATACGGTCCTTGTACCGACATGGGCACCTGACCCCCCGGTGCGGGGTAGGTCACACCCTGTGAGGTGCCTGTAGCACCAGCTGAAGAGTAATACACAGGCATGGGATGAACTCCATTGTGTTGGTATTGGGGATATGTCTGACCTGCAGTCATTTCTTGGCCTTGACCTTGAGACTGGTGGGATTGTTGCACAGGGTAGCTCTGTGGCACCCCCTGGTGGTAACCTTGAGGACCGTAGGTCTCCACTGATTGAACTGTCATATTGGGGTAGCCCATGACCTGATAACCCGTGAAGTTTTGCACATAGGGCTGACTTGGGTATTGCTGGGTCAAATTTTGTCCATTATGCTGAGGTTGTGGGGGGCTAGGCCCTTGACCTTGTTGACCTTGACCCTGACTCGGCACACTGGTTTGACCTTGCATGTGACTAGGTGGCCCCATACTAATGCAAGGCATGGTGGGATACATGCACTGAACAGCACCAGGAGTGGAGGGCCCTGTGTAATATGGCACCTGCAAACAAAGCACGACAATCCAGATGAAAGAGTATATACGCACTGTACAATGCCTTTAGAATGAATGCCTCAACCCTCCTATACATCTCCCATTTTCTAATCCCCCCCCCCCCCAAAAAAACTGTGAAAATTTGAATATTTTCAATTTTACAATCATTTGAATGTTGAACAATAATACAGTGTCGTTTTGTGTTATAATGACAGCATCTGTTCCGTGCAAAATGTTTCAGATATCTGAATACATCACACAAAGGAATTTGACTTTACATCCCTCAAAACTTAGTTAATTAAGTGAATATGCAGGATATTTGAGTTTCATGATAATGAGGTTTCACTCTATTCCAAATGGAAGCTTTACTTAACCCTTAAAGTGCTAATCATGGCTATAGTCGTTTTCTCATTACCATTAAACATATAATGGTTAAAAGATTAAAGTTTCTCATGAAGATACCTTTCACTCAAACACCAGCAAGCCAAGCCTGGTCTACAGCACAAAGTAGTCTTTAGTCAACGGCTTTCCTCAGAGCACTTTGCGCGCAATGTGCACAAAGTGCCTCAAGGAAAGCTGTTGACTCAGTCTTAAATCAGCTCTTTAAGGGTTAATGTTTACTTCATCTAAATTCTTGTGTGCTCAAACAAGTTAAAAGGGATATTGAATAATTAATCGATATAACCCAATAAAAGAGAAATCCTTGTTTTCAAAGATTACCAACATGTATTCATGTTGTCCAAGGTCCTCAAAAGCAGATATGCATTTTCATGACCGATGAAGTAACACGGTACACAGATTATGAATGTCCTGAATTACCTGTAACAAGGGCATTATAATGTTAACTCTTAAAGCACTGATTAAGACTGAGTTAACAGCTTTCCTTTGGGCACTTTGTGACAAAGTGCCTCGAAGAAAGCTGTTGACTAAGACTACTTTCTGCTTTAGACTAGGCTTCCTGGCATGTATGGGTGCTCACTGGTACATTACCTGTGGGGAGGGCATGTATGGGTGCTGACTAGTACAATACCTGTGGGGAGGGCATATATGTGTGCTGACTTCTACATTACCTGTGGGGAGGGCATGTATGGGTGCTGATTGCTATATTACCTGTGGGGAGGGCATGTATGGGTGCTGATTGCTATATTACCTGTGGGGAGGGCATGTATGGGTGCTGATTGCTATATTACCTGTGGGGAGGGCATGTATGTGTGCTGATTGGTACATTACCTGTGGGGAGGGCATGTATGGGTGCTCACTGGTACATTACCTGTGGGGAGGGCATGTGTGTGTGCTGACTAGTACAATACCTGTGGGGTGGGCATATATGTGTGCTGACTGGTACATTACCTGTGGGGAGGGCATGTATGTCTGCTGATTGGTATATTACCTGTGGGGAGGGCATGTATGTGTGCTGACTGGTGCATTACCTGTGGGGAGGGCATGTATGTGTGCTGACTAGTACAATACCTGTAGGGTGGGCATATATGTGTGCTGACTGGTACATTACCTGTGGGGAGGGCATGTATGTCTGCTGATTGGTATATTACCTGTGGGGAGGGCATGTATGTGTGCTGACTGGTACATTACCTGTGGGGAGGGCATATATGTGTGCTGACTGGTACATTACCTGTGGGGAGGGCATGTATGGGTGCTGTTGGTGTTGTACCATGTACATGCTGTGTGGACCCTGATGACAACTTGACTCTGTACTCTCTGTGGATGACTGTGGAGTCAGGGTCAATGTAGACATAGGCTGCGACAGATCACTCCCACTGGATTCCTGAAAGGTCACGAGCACAAAACATGTCACTTGATGCATGATGAAAATATGCCCAAGAATGTACATGTAGGAGACAGTATCTCCATCAGCATTCCTTTATACCCTATGGGAGCCTAGTAACTTCACATCAGTATTGCCCTATACCACAGGAGGTGTTCAGCTGGGCAGCATGAACTCTATTGCTTTCACCTACTAAGGGCCTACTTTCACCATGGAATCTAATGGTATTTGGCCATATGTGAATGCAACTACAGAGAAGACACTGACATCCTTGCTGCTCAACTTTTAAAATTAATTGGGTAACCTGCCATAGTATCTGAAGCAAACACATAAGGAATAGCATGTGCTGTAACACCCAGTATATGGCCACCATAAGGATCAGTTGCTATTTACTCTGCCTGGAAATTGGGTTTGCTGGACTTTGTGATTTTAATATGACTGACCAACCACTACAATGGCTGGTTGAAAAGTTGAAAAGTTCTGAATCTGACCATGATGAAACCACAACGGAATTAATGTAATGAATTATTTTTCAACATAATCCTCGTGTACCATGCTGGACGCCCTAATCGTCTCATCTGCACAAAGGTCGAACCCCTAACTGTGGAGGGGGAATAAGACACTTCAAGGGTATTGTGCGGCACAATAGTCGCCCCCCAAAAAATTAATAAAAATGGTCTACCGGGTATATCACCATGATGAAGCATAACCAGGCTGCTCGTGACACGGAATGAACAAAAATCTGTGATTTAAAGCTGGTGAATAAAGTTAAAATGAAAATAAATAAACTTAAAAACATCCACCTGTGTTGCCTTTTTATTTTGTCTTGGTATGTGAAAAGTGAACTGGAATCTCGCTCCTTACTTTCATGTTGAAACTGTCGTTTTGTGTCAGATTCTCACTATCAGCGGGTAAATGCTATCATACGGCTACTTAAAAACATTATGAGTTATCAAACTTTGATATTTGTTTTAAAATTTTGTCATTTAAATTTCTTCAATCTCACTGCAAAAACATTGTGGATGATCCAAATATGTTTCTATTAGGGTGCCGCCATGACTAATCTTGTTTTCGAGACTCTCGCGAGATTGCATAAACAAGCTTCTGTGAATCATCACAAGTGTGTCATGTGACTAACACATGGCAAACATGCATGCTTGTCTTATGAACAGTGATTGAGCGTATTTCCCCAATTTTTATGTCTGCATATTAAACTATGAACAAGAATACACAGATTATAGTAAGGGTAAGCCTATAGTTATACATTTTATTGCATTATTGAGACTTTTTGATGACGATCACAGCTCTTAATCAATCAGTCTTCCATGTATGTATACCGGCAATGTAAACAAACATGGCCGCCGGTCTTTTCCATCATCAAGAAACCTTCCTCCCAGGCCAAGTCCCGGGGAAATTTAGACTGTAGTCAGCATAATGGTCGCGGGTATGGCTTTGAAAAAATTATTTTACCCGTCCAGCTGCGATGATTAGGGCGTCCAGTACAGTAAGTCCACACATTCTTTCCAGCGTCACTGCAGTGCTTTAATACTGTTCTCATGGTAGGTTTTATCCTGGGGCTCAAAGAAGACATCCAAGGCAGATATGACATCATCATTAGTACTATCATGAGTTCCAGCAAGATGCCTTTTCATGTTTGGAAGCAGATGGAAGTTCAAAGGAGTCAAGTTTAGGGGAATACCATGAGTACAAAAGATGTTTGAAGCCACCTCCCTAAATGGAAGACACTTCAACGAACAACTTGTGGACTGGAGCATTGTCTTGGTGAAACAGAACACCTTGTTGGAGCATTCCACGCCACTTCTCCTTTCTTTGCTCCCCCAGTTGTTGCAAACTGGAAGCATACTAGGCCCCACTGATGGTCTGTCCCTTCTGGAGAGAGTCCACACCATTATGATGCCCTCAGCAACCCAGACGACAGAGGCCATGACCTTTCCAGCAGAGCAAGTAGCCTTGGGACCCATTGTGGTGAAATTTTGTTCATTCCCAGGTATTCTGTTAGAACTGAATGAACTCATTCCTGGGAAATACCTGCAGTGCTGGCTATGTGATGCTCGCTTACTTTTCTGTCAGCGAGGACCATATAATCATGGATCTTCTCAGTCACATCGAACGAGATGGCAGTTCTGAGTCTTCCTGACCATGTTCTATCTTGGGCACTTGTTCTGCAAGTCTTGAATTTACCTGACCAGTGTTTAACTTTAGAATAAGATGAGGCATCCTCCCCTAATGTCATTACGATGTTATCATGGATCTCCTTTGGAGACACTACCTTTCTCAAGAGATACTGGATCACAGCACATTCACCAGCTTTATCCATTTTGCCAATTTGACACACCGTTACCTGTACTTCACTCAAATATTGTTTTGGCAACATTGCACACAGTGACTCAAAATTTCACACAGTCAAGAGAAATGTCAATTTCTCAGAATGCAAACAAATGGTGTATTCCCCCCCCCCCCCCCCCACATTTCCTGGGTCAAGCTCAAACTTTTCAATCACCCGTCATATGTAGTGCCATATGCAAATCACAGATCCGCTGTTGACAACTCCACTGAAGTTGAACACATTGAGGTGAACCGAGATATTTCATGAGTGTGTGGAAGAAAACATATAAGCAATCACTCTCTTTAAACAACAATATCTGGATATCTGTGTATCATCCACTATAGTGCAGTACTGACAGAAAACTCCAGCTTGGCCAAATTGGGAAACAAATCACTACCCCCCCCCCCCCAATTTGACAGAATTTCTCCAATTTTGTCCTATATTGTATGAACAAGCTTTCTGGCAATTTTACATGAAAATGATACACCTTTCTTGAATATCTGTGGATTGAGTTTTCTGACAACTCAAATGTATGCCAATCCAAGATAAAAAACTTTTTTTTTTCAAAATTTTGAAACCTAGCTATCACTTTAAATACAGTTGTATGTTTGTATATCCAAAAAAGTTTACCAATTTAATACAGTCCACTTATTTACAATGAACTAAAAATCTAAAACTAAATTAAATGTAGAAGAAAAATCTTTGTTTACTGTAAATTGCTTTATTTCCGCATGTATAAATTTTCACCATTTTTGTGTTTTTGACATTTCACTGTTACAGTAGCTTTATTCGACTGTTTTGGACATAATTCCTATTCAAACAATGTTAAAATACTATTTCACTGTTTTTTATTTTCATGGTTTTGTGCTATCAGCGAAATAAGCAACAATAAGATTACAGCAAAATTAAAGCAATTAACAATACATGTATTAGCAAAAACATGCCAAATTTAAATGCCACTAAAGAAATGAATTTCCTATCAAGCAGACAAAAATGGTAATTACCCCTGAGAAAGTCCTGTGCTCTGAGCTGAATGTGTGATGCTGTGTATTAGAATAGTGTGGATATGCTGCACTAGGTGGCGCTGGTACAGGCTGGGGCTCAACTGGTACCGGCGGTGGAGGCGCTGTGGCAGTGGTAGAACTAGAGGGCACTGGTTGTGATGTTGTTGTAGGCTGCACCTGTGGAATTCCGCTATTTGGCTCATAGCGGTAATACGAACCATCTGGGTTTAAGTACGGTTGGCCTGCATGAAAATAAACCATACAGTGAGATGAATGCATGCACAATACAAACTGTTCTGAATATTGATCCACAGTATCCACACCAAATTCTGCTTTAGTTAAAGGTGTATTCATCTGCCATACACTGACACACATCGTAAAGCAACCTCAACCAGCTGTAATCACAACTGCCAATTTTATACTTCTCTGGCTGACCAGCAGGTGTCTTTAACTTTTCTCGTGCTTTTTTTTTTGCCATCTAGTTACTCACGGCGCCTTCATGATATGCAACACTTTCTCTCTTTTTGCTCCAGTCTATTTATAAGTTTTCTTGCACTGCCTCTGGTGGGCCATGTGACCTCACAAGGCAAGATAAAAGTCAACGGATCTTGGTCCACATTACCCTTGTATTCAATTATGCAGTCAAATGTTTAGAGGTTTTAATAACTAATGTTTAGAGGTTTTAATAACTAGACAGAACGAAACACAAACCACACAAATTTAGAAACACAGTGAGTATTTTTTTTTTTTTTTTTGAACGAAGTAAAATTGTACATGCGTTACTCTTTAGATATCTAGATAAACATACACAACAGAGATTTCTTTACACGCCTCCTTTAATTTTACACAGGCCATGCAAAATGTGTACTTCAGCACAGCATAACTTTGTAAAACTTTCACAAAAATGTCAAATAATAAGTACAGTTAGGTGAGCATTACTCCACAAAACAGGACACTTGGGTAGTTTTGTTTGTACTCCGTAAAACGTGATGTCTGGGAAGAATGTCTCGATACTCAGACGAGTGACACACAAGGTGACAAAATCAAGGATAGAAAGGAGGACCCACACATCAAGAGCGGATGTTCAAGTTTCACAACAGTACAGCAAGTTTTCTATCCCCCAGCAGAGAAAAGATGGGAAATTTCCCTGCTTTGAAAACAGTCTTGCAACTGAAGTGGCCTGACACAGAAAGCTGGGAAAAATATTGAGAAAAAAAAAACAAAAAACAAAGGTTAACACCAGACAAAAACGCTCTAGCTACCCACCCTGAACTCCTCAAAACAACAGAACGGGAGAGAAAAACGGTTTGACCTTCACCATAAGGAATGGGAGGGAAGTACTGAAGCATGGAACAGGTCATCCTAGAAGGTCAAAGGTCATTCATCCATCCAATCACACTCTGTATAACCCAGAGAGTTCACCCTCTTGTGTCTCTGCCTGTTTCTGTAGCTTATCCACCAATAAGGTCAATGAATATCTGGTATTTTGTTTTTTGTTTTGCAAGCTTTCAAATGTAAAAGTACATTTTCAGTTACAATTCCAACAAATTTAATTTTGTTTCTTTGTTGTTGTTGTTTTAATTTTTTTTTTAATGATACATGATTTCAAACATAATAGTGTAAGAAAAATTTGTGCAATTTTGGCATAGCAAAACATTTTACAAGCGTTTCAATAAATCCAAAACAGCAAGGGGGGTCAGCCATTTGTATCAACATTTTCACGTTAGTACACAGACTACGCAGGGGAGGAGGGAGTCAATATCAATGTATGTTTTTAGCTAATTTTGAAAATGCTGATCAATATTTAGCCAAAAATCAACATTTTGAGAGTACTCTTTTTTTTGGGGGGGGGGGGGGGGGAAGCGGAGGGGGTTGCAAGATAGACTACTCTGTGTACACTTTTGAAAATCCTGATAATGTTGGCTGACCCCTAGGGTAGCCACCAGACATGAATGATTACCTGACACCTCCTGACCAATCAGAAACGACAAAAGGTATCAGCTTATGCTTCGACCAATGGCACCCTAGTGTCAAAATTAAGTTGAATATATTGTTCAACAAAATTAAGTTGAATACATTGTTCAACAAAGTGCCAATGAAGAAAAGAGGCTGGGCTCTCTGTCATATACACATTCTCAGGTCACTCCATGGCCCTCCTTGATGCAGATATAGCCAAGCAGGTCCAAACAAGAGCAGGGAAGCATCACGCAGCCAGAGGTCATACTGGTACCTGTGGTGGGGTTAATGATGAGACTGCCAGCAGGTATGCTGTCCAGACTAGAGGCTACCCATACAGCTACCTCCTCCCCCTGCTCTGCCGAGGTGAAAGGCAGCGCGGCCACACCCGCACCGGCGGCACTGGGGCCCGAGCTGGCCGCCACACCGGGGGTCCCACTCTCACCTGCCACACGAGAAAAGCACAGCTGCACAGTGCTGCCCTCAAGTGAGACATTCCGTTACTGCAGTTTTTTTTTTTTTTTTTGCTCTCTTTTCCTTTTTTTTTTTTTTTTTTTTTGTAGAAATGTGTGATTCTCAAAATGCTTTCCTTTAAATTGGGCAGTCCAGTTCATTGCTCCCTCTACATGACATGTCTGGAACTGCATATATAGGTTTGTTTGTTTGTTTGTTTTTTTTGTTGCTAATTTGCAAAAAAGATCCAAGTTGTGTGCCAGATGACAAGGAATTGATCTGATAATTAGATTTCCAAGTTTATTTATATTCAGAAGCTTAATCTTAGAAACTTATGCAAGGAAAATATTTATTTTATGGTCCTACACTTCTGATTCTGATTCTTAAATTAAATTAATTTAACAGCCAACTGTCAAGGGCTTGCTGTAACTTACCATGCGTCAAATGTCACATGATTACCTGTTTATATTTAATTAACTCAAACATGAAAAGCATTTTGCGGCAGAACAGAGGTTTAGCTCAATCAGAGTAACATGCCCTAGATCGTCAGCTTTTCTTGTCACGGGTTACCCGTAAACCTTTCCCACTCGAATTGCCCAAAAGTGTCCAGGTGTAAACTGTCACCTGCTTCCATCTTTACGCATATATTTTTTTGCCGAGAATCGGACATGATACCTATATTGATAGCATGCCAGGGGTCAACAGGCTTCCTTGGCATAGGCTCGATGAGATGTGCCCAACCCACGCCAAAGAACACTACTGACTCAATGTTATGTTGACTCTTTCAGTATCAAATGCTGTTGACCTGGGATATTCTCTCTGGAACTATAGGCATGTTGGTACTTGAATGAAAGGTCTTTTTATGAGGAATATGAATCTGGGATCCTTACTATAATTCAGACTAGTTTGACCTGAGTAGATTGACTTAAGTCGTGATTGGCCCTGAAAGAATTTACCAGGAAAGGGTAATGTTTTATTATTTGGCTGCTAAAAACCAGCACCAAAGGACGCAGTTGGCTAAATCTCTCTCCATAGAAAAATATTTAAAGTCAGATGTTACAATATGCTTTTCCAAAAAAGTCCAAACATTATTCAGAATCACATTGGTACCTCTCGCTGTGGAAAATTTTATGGTAACCTTGGGGTAAAACCCTGTCAGTGACTTCACCCTTAAAGTGCTGATTTCAGACTGAGTCAACAGCTTTCCTCGGGACACTTTCCGCCCAATGTGCACAAAGTGCCCCAAGGAAAGTTGTTGACTAAGAGTACTTTTTGCTTCAGACAAGACTCACTGGTATTTGAATGTGAGGTATCTTAATGACGAATTTGAATCTTTTGACCATTATGTTTAACGGTAATGAGAAAATGACTGCATGTATAGCCATGATTAGCACTTGAAGGGTTAAGATATCTACCTCAGGTAGTAACATATCTCAAATGTTGTTATCAATAGGATTATCTTGAAACTGGACTCCAGGGTTTGACAAAATATTTAATTTACGACAACGTTCAAATTTGATAAAATGATGCTTCTCCCAGCATATTCCATCACGCTGAAGATTGACAGACTCTTTATGTAGACTTTGGATCGTCAGCCTTTCTTTTCATGAATACCATTAAAATGTCACCTGTCTTGTATTTTCATACACAAGTTACTTGTTTGTGAGTAGTTTTACAGTAATATTGTATCTGAAGCAAAAATAAAACAAAAGAAAAGGGGGTGGCGGAGTAGCTAGGGGGCGGGGTGGCAGGACAGGGCAAGAGCTATTGTTGGCTGCAAACAGGGATCTCAAGCGTTGGTCCCCCTGGTGGTCAGACATGCAAGCAAAACTAGCATTTTCTCTGGACAGTGCTAACTTGTTTTGGGCTATTTGAATGTAAAGACGCACACAAAAAAAAATCTGCATAATTGATATCAGAGTTCATAATGACCACAATATACAAATGATATTCACCAGTGACCCAACAAGCAGTGTAGTACACAACTAGGTAAACCTACAAAAAGTTGTATCACTAGAGGGCATGACTGCTGACTTAGAATCACCTAACACTCTGGTTGGTCAAAACATGTCTGGTGATCCCTCTTAGCCTGTGCTGCCTTACAGCGATGCCCTCAAGGTCTCATACCAAAACAAAATCAGAGCATCTGTGAAACAGTACCCTCACCCACCTATATGTAATTAATGCTCAGATTCTGATGGCCGAGGAAAGATACCCAACTTTTATATGGATATGTTTACTCTCTGTTTCACCCACATTTCAGCATCATGTTTTTGTGTGTACTATAAATGCTGGACATGATATGCTGAGGAACAAATCTTGACTTGAAAAAAGCTGTACCCAAAATTGGAGACATTGGCATCATTAACAAAGATTCTGTCATTGTCCTTGAATAATTGAGTTTAAATTATTTTAGCCATTTACACATTTAGCCAAATTCAAGAAACAGTCGCAACAATTCAGTGGGAATTTTACCAAAGCATGACTGTGGAAGTCAATGATACTTGTAGAACAACCAGATTTTGATTCAGGCAGTAATTTAACTCTTTCCCATTCAAATTGGCCAAAAGCGCCGGGACGTAAACAGTCATCTGCCTTAAAGTTTTTACTTAAGAGATTTTTCGTTCACTAAGATTGTATATAACAGCATTCATGATGGCAGGCCCAAGGTCACTAGCTTTCCTTGGCATGTGTTTGGCACATTGCATGCAAACCACGCCAAGCAAAGCTACTGACTCAGCTGTACTCTGACCAGGAATGGATTAAAACTTGCTGTATCACTGAAGTGTTTTTGCACCCTGCCATATAAACAATAAAACAAGTGGCACTTCTCCTCTCTGCACTATTCTTAAATTAATATGCAAAAACTTTCAAGTTATTGCAGTGATGAAGTGACAGAGGAACCAGCCTTTTTGCTCAGTGGCCTAACAGAAATACCAAGGGCTACGAACAATTGTCAGCATTATCTTGCTTGAAGATATGTGTACATAGCTCCAAAGTGTCTCTCCCCAGTCTACAAAGTATCCCTAGAATTTAGTCAGCGCCTCCTCTCCACACAGTTCCCAAGAGCGGTGTTTAAGACCAAGTCACATGATGGCTGAATGTATCCATATTTTGCATATAAAGCAATCAGAGTATGAATCACTTCATTAAAGTTGCTTGTTTGCCAACAAATATGTGGTTGCAGGCTTTAAATGCCTCTTGTCTCAATCTCAAGTCATAAAAGTGGGCACAGGCCCTAAATGCCTCTTCTCTCAATCTGAAAAAGTGGACACAGGTCCTTCATCCTTCCTCTGAATCTCAAAAAAAAGTAAATATCCTAGGTACCTTCCCTCTTGATCTCAAAGGATGGGCACATATCCTAATGCCTCTCCTCTGAATCTCACAATGTGGACAGTTTCTACATGCCTCCTCTCTCAATCTCACATGTGGGCAGAGGATGCCTCCTGTATCAATCTCAAAAAGTAGACACAAATCCCAGCTGCCTCCTCTGTGAATCTCAACAACTGGACAAGTCCTAAATGCTTTCCTTCTCCAGCATAAATGTGGACACTTGTCCTAGACGCCTCCTCTCTGAACCTCAAAGAGTGGATACAGATCCGAACTACCTCTCAAGTTTCTCAAAACTGTTCATAAAGCAAGTCCTAATGGCCTCCTCCTGAATCTGAAAAAAAGTTTACTTGTTTCATACAACTCCCCTAAATCTTAAAAGTACATTACAAGCTGTTGGTAAATGTGTCTCCTGCATACTGACGTGGTGATTTTGTATCAGTGACAGACATGAACAAGCTGCAATTCATGCCCTTTTTGGTCTATCTTTCCTAACCATATAGAAAAACATGCGAAACTACGAGCAATTTCTGTACTGATAATACTTACCTATTGAACATCATAGGGTAATACCTTAAAGGAGTCACATCTCAAAGACAGAAGCAAAGATGTCCCCGTCCCAGATTGTGCCCTCTGGTGGAGAAAGCTTTATTTATAGTTGGTTTACAGAAGAGCAACACAAGAAAATATCTCTGATGCACATTCACCTCCAGTTTCATCAATAGGTTGTGCGTCATAGGAAATGAGACAACCTGAGCATTGGGCAGATGGGTGGGCCTCCTTGGCATCCCATAGGAAAAGTATCATCACTAAAGTAAGACAAGGAGTTAAATCTACAGTAGTAGTATTTATATCACAGAACTTTTGGAACACCATAAAGAAAAACCAATCACATGATGCCAGGTGGTAATCTCCCCGAGGCACTAAACAGGGTCCTGCGACGGCACTACTCTACGACAGCAACCTGGCAGAGACCAGCAGAGAGGGTAACTCTCAATACCTTTTCTTTTTCTTTTGTTCCAGTTTATCTGCCCATCAACAACCATTGCACACTCAGGAAACACTTATTTCCTGAGCTAACGAACTGGTAAAATCTTTCTTTTAAGAGATAACAGGCTACTACACAGTCACCTAACACTCTCAATTACAGATATGACCACAGGTCGTCCAGACGTAAAATACCGCATGTCACAATACACACAGTAACGTGAGTTACGTATGTTACACCCTGTTATAAAAGCATGTCCCACCAGCCATTAGACCAGTCTCTGATGAGCTGCATAGTCAGCGAAACCGGTCAGACTATTACCTAAGCAAATGAGTCAACCGCCGTTAGGCCTGGTCCTTGTTTTGCCTTCATTTAACTCTCAATACTCCCAACTATGACCATCTGATGTTGTGCCCATAAAACACAAAACAGGAAAAGGCAACAATGGGCGAGGCTTCAAAGTTTACCACAGTGGTATCTGCTTTAAAGACATCTTTCACGAGAGACCACATATCTTTTAAAATCACCCTCTGTGACCCTGGGGTCAATTTCAGGAGAGATACAAATTACAGGACAACGTAAGTTTTCATCAGTTTATCGACATAAAAACTACCAATAACCCGAAGCGCACACTTTCTCGTCCCATCTCCGCTCCTCTCAAATGAAAGGCAGAGGCTATTGTATTTGTGTCTTTTTGCCCAGAACCACTTCCTAGTAGTCAATATCCTATTCCGCAGTTCGAACTCTTTACTCTCCATAAGCTAACCTGTATATATGTGGAATTACTATTGTATATATTGCACACGTTCCTCTGTAAAATTTTGACATAGGCTGTATCAGCCCAAATAAATTAAAGGGTCTTCAGCGGGTAACTACTCAACATGTTTCGGAGCCTTTTACCCGTACACGTCTCTCTGAGTAGCGGCTCCTTGCCTAAGCTAAATATTCAGCAAAGACAACCCACATAATAATGAATAAATATGAACGTGGCAATTGATGAGTTAGCTAAATATGTGAAGTTTTGCTTGTAAATGCAGAGCTTCATATCAAAGAAGAATACCTGTCAAACAAACCATAATTACCAAATTTTCATAGTACAGGTTCAGATAAGAACAATTTGACTTACCCCTGAACCAAAATGTACCCTTTCTAGCTGGACAGCTTTTCCTAGTTAAACCATCCGCCAATGTTTAACTGAAGTGGAAACAAGCTGGGGCATTATATTCAGTCCCAGTGATTGTAAAATAAACAGTTGCAGCTAGACCACCTGTACAAACCAAGGAAAATCCTAACAAGGACTGCAACAATGTACATCCTGTACCAGAGATGTAAAACAAACTCCATGATGACACCTACTCCTCAAACAATTAAACTCTATTTAACTGCCAACCCTGAGTCAATGTGTCAACTTAATGTGTCAGGTTTGTGACACTTGAGAAAATACTGTCAATTTTGAGTAATTTTTTAATAGTGAGTAAATGTGCATTTAGGCATGTCAGAAAAGAATGGAAGTCATTAGCATTTATGCCAAAAACATGCTATCAAAACAATTTTTCTTAACAGGATTTTAAGTACAATTAGGCAAACATGCAACTGTTGTAGGCCGCCTCTTGCTACCTGTAGCCCCTGGGGGTTTACCTAACAGAAAACATGTTAGAAGGCTGGCATTCTATGTCAGAATGCCAGCCTTCTACAGTGTATACTGGCAACCTCTTGTACTGGAATCTGTCCAGCAGAAGATCTGCAATGGTTTGGACTCAAGCAGTCCAAAGGCTCAAGCTCTCATCCTTGCAGCATCAAGCGCAGTCCATGGGATCAAGCTCTCTTCCTTGCAGCACTTAAATAATGGGCCACTGTGGATTGTCAAGCAGCAGAAAAGATGTGCGAAGTTTTTGCCTGGAAACTCTGTGTGCCATGGCACCTCTGAGAATCTGTGGGAAAAGATACTCTGCATGACAGTCTCCAAGCATGAAGCCAACAAATCTCTGCCAATGGACAATGTCCAAGCTCACCTGTTGCAGGCAAATCAGTACGGCTGATAAAGCTCTTGAGAGATCCTACACTTAAATCTAGCAGATCCACGGATCAGGCTTCTATTGCCATCACAGGGCCATTAGAATGATCTCCACCATCTCTTTCCAAACCTCCTTGACCGCCTTCCTGATGAGACGGATGGAGGGTAAATGCAAAATAGAAGATTGTCCCCTATGAACAGAGCATCAGACACCCACACTGTCATCCACATAGTGACAGACAAAAGTTGGCCACTTGAAGTTGTCTCTGATGGCACATACAGTGAAGTCTTCCTATTAAGACCACCTGACGGACTGAAAAATGTGGTCTTAATAGGGAGTGGTCTTAATGGAGATGTAATTTAATTAATGAAAAACAAAAATGGGTCTGTAAATCAGTGGTCTTCATATAGAAATGGTCCCTTTATGGATGTGGTCTTAATTGGAGATTCTACTGTGTCTAATCGAGATTGTTTGCATTTCCAAATTACATGAGCTATACTCTGAGATCTCCAACTGACAGGGTTGGCTTTGATATTCAGACAGCCCACTGTGTGACGTGTTAAGATGGTCATGCTGTTCTGCAGACAACTGAGCACGGTGATTTCCACAAGACAGCACGATCGTTTTGACCTGGTCTATCCTCTTGTTTGCTGATGTAAGCAAGCACTGTGCAGTTGTCTGATTGGATGACGGCTTGTTTCCCCTGATGGAAAAACTTGAAGCTCACCAGAGTATGACGGATGGCTCCAGCTCTGACCAAATCAATTTTATGAAGCTGAACAGCCTGCACTCTTAAAACCTAGCACCCTGACACTCCATGGTCCATCAAAAAGATCTTCTAAGCTTGAAGGGCCATATTGATTGACATATGTTGAGGAGAGCATGACAAATCCAGGCAGATAAGGGTTCTAAAAGGTTCTGAACTGGTGCTCTGGAAGCTTACCAGTAGTCCTAAATCTCAGCAGATCACCAGAACCTACGCTGTGTTCTGACACAGCTGTTGACGACACAGAGCTTGGAAGAGCCACCCAACCCAGCTGTGCACATTGTGTTGTTACATTCACAGCTGTCAAAGCGCAGCGAGCTCACATCCACTCCTGGCTCTACGTCTCCTTTCCCTAGATGCTTCGGGCTGCCTTTCAATGGGCACAGCTTGGCCTCTTCGTCCCTAGGAGGGATGAAGGCTGTTGACTTGTGTGATAAGAGTAGGTGGGTCTCACTATAAAAAGCGAGACTGTGGCTGTACTCTACCATGCTTAATACAGGTTGACTGCTTGCATATTTGGGGGGGGGGGGGGGGGGGCGCGGCAGGTCCTGTTACAAGTTTGATACCGTTAGGACTAAGGTACACGCACGGCCTCCAGTCCAACCTGTTGAGGGACAGAGGCGCTATGAGTTGAGGCAACGCAAAAGCTACAGCAGGCTGTGTAGTTACTGTTGCCCTGAATTCTGAAATGATGCCCCCCTTGAGAGAACCCACAGCATCCTTCAAACATGCAGAAACTTCAGCTGTTGAAAAAAAAACAAAAAACAAAAACAAAAACAAAAAACAAACAAACAACCAAACAAACAAACCCTCTCCAATGATATTTAGAATCAGGCAAGTCTGAAATTAGGGCTGCATCCAAGTACACTGACAGAGCTGGAGTGGAAGAGACTAACATCCTACTAGAAAGCAGACCTGGACTGTTAGAGAGTGCACTACGGGGCCAGACCAGAAGCCAGAGGGTGAGCCTCCAGTCTGGCTGTGGGGCCAGCAACACTGGACCAGGTACTGGAACAGGGCCACTGGAATGACTGGGGACCGGCAGAGCCAGACAATGCCTGGGCCAGCCACCTAGCTGGACTATGAGTAATTACAGACTTTATAGGGACCTGGGAAGGTCTGCATGTGCCGCACCCAGATGAGGCCTGGTTTGCTGCAATCAGCTGTGGCAAAAGGTGGACCAGCAACTGGAAAGTCTAGGTCTAGTCAGGGGTCGGCTCTGGAGGTCAGACCCCAGTCTTGCTTCAGTCATACTAGCTGCACCTGGGTCTGACTTCGATTTGAGAACAGATACGAGTTCCACGGCCACAGCAGAAGCCTTCATCCACCTCGCACACTGCCAGAGATCAGTGACCTTCTCACCCATTGGGTTGCTACACTTCGTGGCCTTGGAGGCTCTTAGGACCCACTGGCCCAGAGCATTTCCTTTCACTTGCCTGACTAGTTCCCACTGTTTGGGAAACCAGGATGAGCCCCAAGGTGTGTGCATGGGAACACAACGTCTCTATATATCCTCTAGACAAGTTCTGCAGGCAGCCCGTGACCTCGACACTGGCAAGTGACCTCTTAGATCATGTCTGACCTGCCTAGGGGCCACCAAGGTGGAAAACGTTCTGACATAGCAGCACCTGAACTTTCAATATTACCATAAAAAAAGCCACTCCTGATGGAATGCAGGGACTCTTAAAAAAAAAAAAAAAAACCCTTCACCAGGTCACTGGCCAGAAAGGAACAAACGGATGCAAAATTTGCAGGGCAGGACTGCCTGTGGAGATAAAACCACAAAAGAGAATAGAATCCAAAAAGTACCACAATGGCGCATGCCAAGAGAAACTCAGAGGTTAAATTTTAAAGTGTATCAGAGATATGCTCCTGGGCTGCTACTATTGAACCAGCCACCAGAGGGTGCAACCCCAGACACATAAGCTGGGCACTACAACTTAGCTTCTTTCTCACACAAGTGGATCCCTGAAGGGATTATTATGCATTCCGTTGGTATTTTATTGGCAGATAAACTTAAATACTCAGGCTTATTACAGTTGTTCATTGTATCTTTATACATTTTCATATAAACCTCCCACATAAGAAGCTATAACTGACTTTGTATGGCAGTAGAAAGTATGAAAATTAACATTCCCAACATAACAAGTGCAGAGAATCCCAATAGAAATGCCACTTAAACATCTAAATGACAACCATGTTGAGTCCCTGCCCTTTACAAATATCTCTGAAGATAAGCACAAAGCACCCGGCAGCAAGAAGCATAGCTTTTAGTTTTATGCTTAGCCACCAGATGGCACACTATACAGAGTCTGCATCTGGCTCAATCTTTTTCTGCATTCTGTGCACGCTGGTGACAATGGCTCCAAAGCAGTGTGATCGATTCCTATTTTTGAAACAGTGGTTCTGCGTTCTGGCTAACAGTGCCCCCCTCCCCCCCCAAAAAAAAGAAAGAAAAAAAATCCTAAAATCTTTTCTTATTTTGTTAAGTTTTCCCAACATGTAAATCAGTTTAACCTTCGACTTAAAATAAAGAAACGCACACTCCTCACTGCAAATTATATTAGGGTGATTAAGGATTGCAAACAAAGAAATAAGAAGCCTGTCATTACAGAGTTTTGCCAAAGCCAGGGTTCACAGATAAAAAGGTAAACTGTTGAAACAGATTTAAACTTAAAAGGTAAATTGTTGAAAAGGGTTTAAATTTAAGTTTTCCATTATACAACTTGCCAAAAGATTAATTTCCTTCCAGCATTCTACGTCCCATAACTTGAGGTCCCTTTCTTCAAAGTGACCACCATGGCCACACATCAAATATTATCAGCTCTGACATTTGGTTCCATACCAGAAAACAAGTCTGAACGTGAATTGTAGATGGGAGTTACCAAGGGCAGTATACTACAGGTCAACAGTCATCCTTAGCTCTGGCTGTGCACTTGGTGTAAAACCCACACCAAGGAATACTGTTGACCCAGTGTTTATCAGGGAGGCAAATGGTTAAATTTCCACAGTTGTGACCAATCATTGTCAAGCAGGTCCTCCTCAAAATACTCTTTTGCGCTTCGTTCCGTGGTACCCAACATCCAAGATGACCTCTTTTTCATAAAAGGCTTTCAGTCAACTCTTGTGACTGTATTCACAAAGAATTTTAATCTATTCTTCAACTTAATCCCACAATTAAAATCATCTCTTGATACTTGATTACTAAATCATAGGCCTGTTACTGCAAACTAAAATTCATGATGAACCGTCCATGTTTGTACGCCAGTTGGAAGAATTAAGAACTAACTTTACATGAATGGCACTTTATCTCTGCTTGACTCAGTATTTAATTCTTTTTTTTTTTTTTAAGATGAAAACATTGCTTTAAGTTGAGATCACATGCAATTCATAAAAGGTCAGACTTAACATTCATGGAACTTGTATAAAGACATTGAACGATTCATCCTGGGTTTTTTTACCAGACTGTCAGGCCTGAAATATCCAGTTATCCAACATGAAGAGAGATATTTGAGATTAAATTCAAGATTAAGATTAAGATTTTTTTGTGCACATGGCCACTGATGACCATGATATCAGGGGACAAGAAACTCCCTTTGTGTCCACTAGAGGTCAGTGTGATCTTACCTGCTTGGGACTGGCTCTGTGTGGGACTAGTTGTTGATTGGCTGCTGCTGGTTTCACAGACCTCACTGGTTGGTGGTGGAGATGAAGGAATTGGTGGTGGGCGTGTCATGGGACTACTCACATTGCTACCTGTAGATGCAGCACTACTCAGTGAGTCTGTGGAAGAGTAAAGACAAGCCTTTCATGTCTTATAGTATATACGTACATGTCACCAGTTTTAGATCTAAGATCCATTTCTTGGCTGCCAAAACCACACTACTTCTGTATTGCCAAAATGAAAATCTGAGAGACAGACAGAAAACAATTTAGGAGTTTGATATACTCATGTGAATTATTGAAGAAAAATACTGATGACGATCAAAAAGGTGGGTAAAAATTGTCAAAAATTAAAAAAAAAATCCAAGAATTCTTAGCTCAAAATTCAGGAAGTCTCCCATGTAACCAGGGAGGGTTGGCAACACTGCTTTTGTACTAGTGTACACTGCAATTGCACTAGTGTACCCTGCTAAGAATAACATTAAGGGTTTAACTACTGCTGGGTATGGTTTCATGTTCAACTCAGCCTACACCATGAAGGCTTCGGGTACCTGAATTGGATGCCATTCTTTCATGCTCTGGGCTGCCTTGGATGCCAAACCATCCTCGCAGGCAGTTGAACTCCATTCTACAGAGGTTCTAAAACTCCCAAATTTTCAGGAGATATCCCGAAATTTAACTCCTTCCTTTGAAGTCTCCCAATCTCCTGAGTCTTAGAAAAAAAACCTCCCGTATCATCAATTTTTTCCATAAAAAAAATTGACATTTTGCATATTTTTTGTGTATTTCCTACGAACTGACTGTGGTTAACAGCATTTTCCTTGCCTTTCTTACAGCTGATTTTTGGAATTTAAAAACACCAAAATGCACCATTTTAACTGCATACAGTGGTCCCCCTCTTATAAGGCCCCTTTCACCAGGGGCCACCCCTTTTGAAAGGCCAGCATTCTTGTGCAGAAAGTGTGCTATTTCCATTATCTTCTCCCCCTCAAGAGAGGCCACCCCTCTTATACGGCCACTTTTTGTCTGCATTTGGGGTGGCCTTATAACAAAAACATATGGTATACGTGGGGGGAAGCCCCCTTCCCAAGCCCTCCATCATCCGCACAATCTCCTGAATTCCTACTGATAAATCAGGCACATCTCCTGAATTGGGAGAAAATTAACTTGGAACCTCTGATTCTATCCCAGTATTCTATTTGGAGAATGGTAAAAGACAAATATGCAGCCAGAATTTTAACTTATACTAAGATACCATGTGGGAACAACCTTTCTCTCTAAAGCAAAGAATCCTGTTGTCCAACCTCTTTGTGATCTCCATGTAGCAAGCACCATTCCAAACAGAATTATGACATGATGATGTGTGATCTTATTCTTACTGTTTACACAAAGCAAGAGCATTGCACTACACTTGGCACTTATGATACCTTGCAAAATGACACACATAATCTAGTTGCCCTAACATGAGGACTGAGTTGTTATTTAAGACTAGCATGGAAGACGCATTACCCTTGCATGGAGAACTGACTGGCATGGAATAAATGACAAGTCAGTCATGTGGATTTTTTTTTCATCTTCCTTATAATTATAACTCTTTCTTTGAGGTACTGGAATATCTTGTTTATAATTCCCTTCTGAAGGGTTGAGCTTAGAAGACTCGGTTCATTGTACAATATCCTTGAACAAGAGTGATCACATGATATCTCCTGACCAATCAAACGTGGCAGGTGACCCTTCCTGACCAGTGGTGCCCTCCAGTTACTAGCCCTTTCTGCGCTTATCCTATTTTGACAAAATACTTAGGGAATTTCATGGCATGAGGGAAGTAACTTCAGTGACATACCGCATTCATCTTAATCAGCCCACAGGGTGCTATAAAAAATTTCATCCACAAAAGCTGGAAAAAAGTAGATTCTAAGGGATGGGTCAGCATTATAATCATTTTTGAATTAGTGTTTAGGGTACTACATTTCATGACCCCCTCCCTCTCCCCCAGTTAGTACTTTAAAAATGATTATTTCCTAGAAATAGTACCAAAACACCACAAAATCTGGGTCAAAATTACCATCATTTTTCCATCATCTGTAAATATGTACAGGCCCAATTACCCCCTCGCCACTGCATACTGTAAGTACTAATTCAAAAATGATGAAAATGTTGAACCATCCTTAAGTGTTATAATATACTCTCCCACTTGTTTGAAAACTATGGGATACTTTGGGGGTGTTTCCTTCGAGGAAAAATGGGGTGTGTGCGCTTATTAGGGAGTGTGGGCTTATTAAGATGAATAACGTACTCCAAGAGACCTACCTGTTTTTGAGATCCTTCCCCCACTAAAGCTGCTGGTGCTGGTGCGGCTATCTCCGCGGCTCAGCACAGTCACGCCGCCGAAGCTGCTGGCCTTTGTCATGTTGACTTTGTGCTTGGTGCTTGTGTCTGTGCCGTAGCCACTCGAGTCCGTGCTGCTCCATGGCCGCGGTTCCGCCGCCCACCGCAGGTCTTCCTTGCTACTTCTGGCACTGGAGTGCCGTGTGCTGGGCCGACTGGTACTACTTGGATATAAAACGTGCACAGAGCGATGATTATTAGCAGGAGGCAAGTCAACTTTACATGTCCACGAGTGCCACAATGTAACTCTCCTTTAACTCTTTCAGTGGTAAATTGCGACTAAAGTCGATCTACTTGAGTCATTCTAGCGTGAATTATCATTAGGATCTCAGATTCGTATCCCTCATAAAAAAGACCTTTCACTGAAGTACCAGCATGCCTATAGTTCCAGTGAGAATGTCTGAGGTCAACATCTTTCTAGGCACACATTGGGTGCAATACACACCGAGAAAAGCTGTTGACTCAGTCCGAAATTTGCAACTGAAAGAGTTCATGTTAATACTTTTATTCATTAAAAGAAAAAAATGAAATCTTGTTGACTTAAATGCTCAACACCAACCTAAAAAATATATATATATATATATATATATATATATATATATATATATATATATATATATATATATATATATATATATATACATATACAAAAACAAAAACACAAAAAGACAACAAAAAAGCAAAACAAAAAAATGAAAACTGTTAACTTAAAGAAGATGGACTCCTAAACTAGCTCTGACAAGCACATGAGCATTTTCTAACTCTAGCTAGGATTGGTTCAAAGATACTCCTTGGACTACCTTACGAGCACATAAACATAACACTGACTTAGGCCAATCTGCAAGTGACTTGGGCTGCCCCATGAACACCAGTGACTCATAAACAGACTTAGACTACAAGTGACTTGAGCTGCCTCATGAGCAAGCATGCATAACATACTTAAACTAATCAGCAAGTGAGTTGGGCTGCATCGTGAGCATCAGTGACTCTTACACAGACTTCCACCCACCATAAGTGACTTAAGCTACCTCATGAGCCTTTGTGTGTAATGCTGACTTAGGCCAATCTATAAATGACTTGGATTGTTGAGTGAGTATTGGTGGCTCTTGTAGTGACTTAGACAAATGACCTGGGTTGTCATGTGAGTATATATACATAACACTGGTTTAGGTCAACCTGTGAGGGACTGTGGTACTCATACAAGTAGCGACTGTCACACTGACTTAGCGAACAGCTGACAGGCTGCTTTATGAGCATTACAGTGACTCTGATACTGACAAAAGCTTCACTGCAAGTCTAACAGTGACTCCTAAACTGACCATAGCTTCATTAACAGTGTAACAGTGACTTTAAAACTGACAACAGCTTCATAACAAGTGTAACAGTGCCTCTTAAACTGACAATAGCTTCATTACAAGTGTAACAGTGCTTCTTAAACTGACAATAGCTTCATTACAAGTGTAACAGTGCCTCTTAAACTGACAATAGCTTCATTACAAGTGTAACAGTGCCTCTTAAACTGACAATAGCTTCATTACAAGTGTAACAGTGCCTCTAAAACTGACTATAGCCTCAATATGAGTGCAAGTGAGTAATGGCTAGCTCTGCATGAGACAACTCTATCATGTCTATGCCTGTGACGGATGGCCTCCTACCTTGCTGGGGACTCCAGTAAACCTTCTGCTGATGAACTCGACTGAAAAAAACAAAAAACAAAAAACTGTCACACATTACTGAACTGTTAACCAACATGTACATCTACCAGCTCCTAAAGATTGTCTACTTTTGACCAGTAGTTATTCTACACATGGTAACGATCAACACACAAACTTATTCAATTACCTATGACCCTTTCTGCCCTGAAACGGTCTGGTGGACAAATGTAGTCTGCTTTAGTGTTTTTTTTTTCACTATTATCATCAGCAATGAAAAAAATGTGGAACAAAACTTGTAGATGAGACCAACCAAAGGGACAAACCTTAAACCTTTCCCCCTCGAATTGAGAATGAGTCAGCAGCTTTCCTTGGCATGGGTTGGACACTAAGTGCCTAACCCATACCAAGGAAAGCTGTTGCCCTGGGGCACGTGATCTTGATAGGTCTCATCTGCAATTCTCAGTCAAACTGTTCTTCATTACTGTTGAAATTTGTTGAAAACGTTGAAGCAGACGACATTTGACCACCATCCGGTTTTGGCCAGTTTAAGGGGGAAAGGGTTAAGTCAGAAGCTTTCCATGGCATGGGAGAGCTGTTGACTCCATCTTGATTTGATGGGGAAAGGGCTAACACAGTTTTTTTACTGTTAACCCATTTACAATGATCAAAACCAGCCATGTTTCTAATATTTAAGCGAAAAAACCTTTACATTGGAGGAACTTCCATATATCTTATAGTATATATGCAGTTGCGTAAATTTAAAATGTGGTGAATGTCAGTGGTCGGAGATCTGCGTTTGCAAGCAATAATCTCTGATCGAAATCAAGTGACGGAATTCTAGCCACCAGGATCACACAACAGTATCTCACGGTATTTGTCAGACGTAGGCTGGGAAACAAGTCACCAGCCATAGGCAGTGAATGAGAATATAACACCACGAGGTTTTTATGTCTCAAACTACTTTATTCTAACAACACCCAGAGGTTGATATGCCTATGCACAATTTTTACACTCCAAGCTGTTTTGTCAACAATGACATTCACAAATTTGGAGATATATCCATGGATATTCAGGGGTTACTTTTTGTAGATTTCCACAATGACGAACTATGCAATGCAGGACAAGGTAGCTTGACATAGCTTGGCAACAACGGCACACCACAAATATGAAATCAGTCATGTGTAACGACCTCCATGCTGAGGTGGCCAGAGTTGGAAACTGGATCTCAAAAGTAGAGTATTTGGTGGTGAAAGGGTTAGGTAGGTCAGTACTCACATCCTGTTGGCTAAATATCCTGGCTCTGGCTTTTTCATACTCCTCCTCACGCTCTTCAAATGATTTACTTTTCTTGCCGTCAAGCAGTGGCGCCCTCTCTGGACTGCGACCCTGAAATAGGAGATCCAAATGTTGAGAAATTCTAATTGAGGACTGGGGACTGAAAACTTGTGACTAAAATTAAATTCCTTTATAAAAAGACCAGCATATTGCAAAAAATGCTTTTAGTCACAATTTGTTTTTTAACATTAGCTCATTTCCTGTAAATGTAGCACAGGCCTTAGTCTGTATTTATTGGTGTTTATTGAAAAATTTTTTGCTGTGGTTGGTATGTTATGCTCGAATTCCCCGTGTTCGGGGTCATTGAGGTATGTGTGCCAGCTTGCTTGGTGAGTGAATCAGATCAACCTGATAATTGAAAACTGATTAGCCACTGTCAACCAGATGTGACTACAACGGCCTATCACTGAAGTTGTTTACGTTATATGACAAACACAACAGCAAAATATGTGCAATCAGACACAGGGTTATTTCTGAACTGCCAAACCAAACTTGTTTCAACAATCCACGTTATGCCACAGGAGATGCCAAGATTCATTTCAGGTTCAGAAAGAACCTCCCAAAAAACCCACTGGGTACAAGGCCAGAAATTTTGTAGAACATGTCGGCAAAATATAGGAACATGCTTTGGTTGCAGTCGATTGCTACCAATGCCATAACCACCCTTTTGGTTTGAACAGAGTAAAATCAGGACATAAGAAAACAGTTTTCAGGCCAAAACCTGAAAAGCGGAATACAGCAATACTCTACTTTCAAGATCCAGTTACCGACTCTGGCCACAGCAGTGCAACGATCACGTGCAGGACTGATCTCTTAGTAACAGGGTGCTTTTGGTGCCAAGTCAGGTCAAACTACCTTGATCCACATCACGTAACTCAACATCAACATGAAAAGCCATGGAATTATGTAACCCCCAAAGTTGTGCAAAGTAACCCCCAACATCCATGGATATTTCTCCAGAGTCAAGAATTTCCGTACATTAGCAGAACCGCTCGGTATTGAACAACTATACACAGACATGCTGACCCCTGGGTGTTGTTGAAATACAGAAGCTTCAAACATATATCCTCATGGTGTGATCGTTCCATGCACTATACGTGGCTGCATGACGACCGATTCGCTTGCCATCCAACCTCAGGCAAAGTGCTGTCAAGTATCACTGTGCAATCCTGGTGGCTAAATTCGGCAACTGGACTTCAATAGTAGAGTACTGTTAACAATGTATACAGTCAACATCTCATTACTTTGTCTGTCACAAGATTATGTCACAATTACAAAGGCATGTACCTGAAATTCACTTAACTTCACTGTATTTTCATGTTCACTTATTTCACTGGTGGCCCAAAAACCATGGAAATAGAAACACAGTGAAATTAAAATGCAATCAGAGACTGCTGGATCCATGCCTCCCCCCCCCCCCCCACCTAATTAATTATCTTGGTAATAACAGGTCACAGGTCTCATTTTGGAATAACTAGTCATGAACAAAGAAACAAAAACTGCCCTGTGACCTTGATAAAGAGGTCAAGGTCACTGGGGTTTGAACTTAACCTAGGCCTTACAGTGGTGCATAAACATGTGTAAGTAGGAAGTCTTCATTCAAAAAGTTTCTAGTTATCACCGGGAATGTAGCTGGACGGATGGAATGATGGATGGACAAACAGACGGAACCTGTGCCATTTGAAATTTTTTACTTCAGCTGGCCCTTACAGAGGACTATAATCCTGTGCAATATGAAAAGCCTGAGCTCAAGAACTTTTCAAGTTATCATGTGGCAACCAAATTCACTAATGTAACTTTGAGAATTAGGTCAAGGTCATCTATCTTAGACCTTAACCTAGCCCTTATAGAGAACTATAATCCCATGCAAAATGAAAACCCTAGCTCAATAATTTCTCAAGTTACCATGTGGAAATCAGATTCACTATTGTGGTTCTGTGACCTTGGGAATTGGGTCAAGGTCACCCGTCTTCAAGTCTGACCTAGCCCTTATACAGAACTATAATCCTGTGGAATATGAAAACCCTAGCTCAATAATTTCTCAAGTTATCATGTGGAAATCAAATTCAGTAATATGGCTCTGTGACCTTGTGAATTGGGTCAAGGTCACCCATCTTCAACTCTGACATAGCCCTTATAGAGGACTATAATCCGGTCCAATATGAAAGCCCTAGGTCAAAAAAGGGCTGCAGTTATCATGCAGAAACATTGTGGATGGATGGACAGACAGATGGACAAACTGATTGCTATATGCCTCCTCCTCCTTGTGCGGAGGGGGGCATAATAACACTTTTAACATAGTTTTAACAGGAGCCTCATCCAAAATAGTGAAGTTTAAGTCCAGTTCAAAGCCTGAAATGCAGACACAGTGAAAATTCATGCTCGAGAAAGGAAGCATATTGACAGTATTGGTGTGACCTGTGTGTATATTAGTGTGTCACGTACATGCACACGTCCAAAGCAACAGACATAACAACACGTCTTCACCTCATTCTTACACCAGCATCTAGCCTCTCAAGCACTTAGTTTTGCTGAGGCACGATGACTCACCATCGAACTTGTTGCCTGTAAACACTCTCCCACCTGCTTCAGCTTTGCCTGTTGCTATGGCAACCACCTTGCCACCACAGCCAAAATCTCACACTGGCCCCCATCCAAAGAAACATAACAGAACATAGCTTCACGTAAATAAGTTTGTTTGGGCTTCCACAGAAGACATTTCCCAGGGGCAGTTGTCTGCTGATGTTAAGCTATATTTAAGTGCCACATGGATATATTATATGTCAATGATGTACCTTTTGGGAAGGCACTTTTTGTGGGATCAAACTTGACCAAGTCGTCCAAAACCAGAAAGCTGACTGCCGCGCTACATGAAGCCAAGAGCCTGCTGGTGGTCGAGGGCAACTGTGTGCCTGCATGACCAGACCACAGAAAGGTGCATTATCACTCACTCTCACACGTTAATGGCTCAGGGAGATTCTGCGGCAAGTCGTATTTGTCAAAATTCAAGTGCCGGTCCATCTGTCTTCAATAAAAGCTAGCACTACCTCAAGTTTTCCAGACCACGCTACATGTGGTTCTGAGTGAGGACGTCATCACTGGTGATGCTGGGTAATTTACCCTTTCCCCTCTGAACCACCGCTTTCATGCCATTTCCTCCTGCATTCAGCATAGAAACCAGGTTTTAGCTTTGCCTGCAGTTCAGCCTGAAAATCCCATCCTGGTAATTTAGTACAATTCTAGTAATTTGACAGTCACAGTCACCATACTAAGACCTGCCTGATCAGCCAGAAAAGGTCCATGAGAGACCCCCATGCATTTGCCTGCCCAGCATAACAAACTTTGTTTTTAAGTACCAAATGGCTACACTAGGGCTGACAATCTCCTGGGGTAATTTTTCTCCATGAAGGAATGGGAGAAAAACACAAGCCTTTTTTTTTTTTTAAATGGAATTAAGCAGATTGTGGGAAAGTTGACATCTGAGCCAGAACACAATCAATGCAAAAAAAAAAAAAACCCCACTCAAGTATTTCTTTTTCATTTCAACTTATGAAAACCTTGCAAAATTTTCACCTTTGGTGTTCAAAATTGTTAAGTGGTATCTTTCTTCTCTTGGACTGCCACCATGAACTTTGGCTCAGGAAAATCACACAATCAAAAAGTTTTTTCTAAATGCAGAATTCTGACACTGGCGCACAAAGCCCAGATACCTCAGTGATGGTACTTGCGCTCAAGGTTATGACAAAAACAAGCAACTACATAAGCAAAAATGCAAGCTCCCTCCCAAAACCGAAAAGGTCATCGATCCAGTAAGAAACAGCATAAGCGTTATGCTGCAATCAACAGGTCTGGAAAAAATCACAGAAAATGGCCCAGCCTGTTAGTTACACATTCAGCCACAAGCAGAAGGCACCATGCATTGTCCGTTAGCAATGTTGTGCATACATCTATCTATATGCACAACTCGGCCATCAGTGCACGGTTGTATTTGCACACTCCACCAAGACATCACCTTCCGTGCCACAGGGTTTTGTATTACATGCTCGTAAGAACTGAAGTACTCACCTCCTCGAAGCTGGCGCTATCTCTCTTCAAGATCTGTTTCTTGGGCTGGTCCTCGCTGGACCCATCTTCACGTATATGCTCGCAAAATTTAAAATCAGGTCTGCAACAAATGTAAATAAATATGATTATTTGTTCAGCTGCCAATACATCCAGTTGCCAGCGCAAAATTTGGAAGAGCATTCAAAATAATATGCACCCTCCTCCCCCCCCCCCCCTAAAAAAAACTGACAACCCCAAAAATGAATTCTCTCTATGAAGAGTAAAAGACAAAAAAAAATACAGGTAAATTTTCATCGGTTCCTTAATGATTTATAATGAAGAAAAAAGACATACAACAGTAAAGTGTGTCCCGGAGGTAACCTTTGTATTGCGGATGCCACTCCACTGTGTGCAGTTTTGCCCACAACTGAATACTCTAAGTCGTTTTCGTAGTCATGAGAACTATCTACAGTGGACACCTGTCTGTTGTGTATCATGGATACTTTCTGTGGTATCAAACATGTCAAATGCAAAATCTATTGATCTACGATGAATACACTGGTACAGTGAAAACTCGTTATAATGACACCATCTATTCCCTTAGAAATGTGTCGGATAACTGAATATGTCAGATAAATGAATCAAACAAAAAAGGAAATGAACTTTTGCCATTCAAAACTTGTGTCATTATAATGTAAATGTCGGATATCTGAGTGTCGTTATGAGGTTCCACTGTACCTGACTTCATGACCCTTCCATATTAGACCACATCTTTTTTCAAGCCTGCTGTATTCAGCCACCGTGCTGCATGTATCTTTAACATGTTATTATACCTCTGGTGAATGACCACCTGTTTTAACAGACCACTCTTGTCTCAGCCCTCGGGGCAGTCTCTCAAGCCAGGGACCACTATAGAACACATGGCATGGGTGTCTATTTATCGGTTTTCAATGTCAGCTGGCTTACAACATGCGGGTGCTCAGTCCTTGTGCCTGGATGATGCCACGTCTGTTAATCCTCATTCAGGGGCTAATTAATCCATCATTCGAGGGCCTGCTTTACATTAACTCTCATTCAGCCACACAAGTCAGCTGTAAAACCATAACAAATTGTCAGAAATCAGTTGGCAATTAAGGACAAAATTGCCACCATAAAAGCACAAGGATCGGGGTGTATGTGCATAAACTGTCTAAATGTCTTGTAACCTTTTCCCTCTGATCAGCTGGCACTCTGAACAGGAACTTGCCTAAATTTGAATCGCTTCACTTTTCCTTGAGGCGGATAAGTTGTCAAATCTATTGACTGTATATCTATGGAAGTTTATCTTTTCCAGTGCAGATGTACTCGGTCGGAATAATGTACATCAACTGTCAAAATGTATTTTGAGGTATTCGTCCTGATTGAGTTGTGCTTTTGATATAAACTTGTCCAATTAAAACATAATCAGAGATTATTGGATCCTTGCTCCTCCCTCCCCCCCCCCCCCCATAACCTTGCTAATCACAGGGCTCATCGGGAATAACTGTAGTCATGAACAGTAAAAAGCTAAAAGGATTACCGTGCACTGGTATATAATACTTGCATAAATTATACATTACTTACATAATTAAAATGCAATCAGAGATTGCTGGCTCCATGCCGCCGCCACCCCCCCCCCCCACCTCATTGATAACATTACAACCCAGACACAAATCATAGTGGATGGACAGACGCAAGGATGCATAATACTTGACCTAGTAACCTTCTTTTGTTACATGACAAACCTTTGGGTCAAGATATGTGTATGTATGAAGTTTCATGAAACCAAATGAGTAAAGAAGTTACAGTCTGGACATAATTTTACCAGGATATACCAATGTGACTGAGAAATTTGACCTAATTACCTACTTTTGTTGCATTACACACCCTTATGTTCAGATACACATGTGTGTAAAGTTGAATTAATCACAGTTGAAGGCCAAGCGAATTAAAGGCTGGACACTAACGACTGTATTGCAATTTTATATAAAGGCTTCACCATGACCCAAATACTTGACCTAGTGACCTAGTTTTGTTCCATGACACAACTTTGGGTCAAGGTGTCTGTGTATTAAGTTTCATGAAACTAACTTAATGAGTAAAGGAATTACAGTTTAGGCACAATTTTACCATGATATCAGTGACCCAGATTTGACCTAATGACCTAGTTTCACTTTATGACACATCTTTGGGTCAAGATATATGCATGTGTGAAGTTTCGTGACACTAAGTTACAGATTAAAGGAATCACATCCCCGATATTAATTTACAAGGATATCACTGTGACCCAGATACTTGACCACGTGACCTACTTTTATACATGACACACCCTTGTGTTGAGATACACAAATGTATAAAGTTTCAGGATTCTAAGTCAAAAGACCACAGAATTACAGCCTGGACATGAAGTCTAATGTAGTTTTACATGATTGTATCACTGACCCAGATACTTGACCTAGTGACCTAGTTTTGTTTCATGACACACCTTTAGGTCAAGATATATATGTGTGAAGTTTCATGAAACTAAGTTAAATAGTAAAGGAATTACAGCCGGACACGATTTTACAAGGATATGTCAGTGTGACTGAGATACTTGACCTAGTCACCTACTTTTGGTAGGTGACACACTACACACATGAAGCACTAATATAAATCTTCCTTTCCTTATAATTTCAATGAACAGATCATCAAAATGTGATGTATTTGTGATTCCATGTCTGACAAAGTTAATCTCTTTCGGTGCAGATCTACTCTGAGGTTCCACGAGCACAGTCGCAGCTTAACTCATTCCACCCTGATAGAGGACCGAGTCAACAGCGTTCCACAATTTATTCCTTTCCTGCTCAAATTGCCCAAAAGTACCTGGATGGATTCTGCCTAAATGTTTTCATCTAAATTTCTTGTGACAAGAAAACATTCTTGCTGAGATTTGTATATAAGACCATTCATGATGGCATCATGCCCTAGGTCAATAGCTTTCCCTGACATGGGTTGGGTGCAATGTGCCCAACCTGGGCCAAGGAAAGCTATTGACTTAGTTTTGCTCTGACCAGGAATGGGTTAAACATGGCTGAAAGTGAATTTTCAAAACTACCTGTACAGATCCTTACCACTGCACATTCAGTTCTATACTGTTGACTTACTGAGCGACTGTCTGTGTTACATGGGACTCATGCTATCCAGTTTTGGACACATATATCAGGCGTTTTGGACACGACAGGAAAGTGATTAAAACCTTCAACTCTTGGTTTGTGCCTGTTCTGTAACCTGGCTGCCTTCACAACACAATCACCTTGGGCTTGAGTGTTTACCAGCAGCCAACTAATAGCACAGACACAAGCCCCTCACTGCACAGTATTAATCCCTCATACACACGTATATGGATGCATATGTGTCTATATGTAATGTACATATGTACAAATATATACATTTATATATACATATACACACACATGTATATGTGTGTTTGTATGTATATATATGTGTATATATATGTATGTATATATGTATATGTGTATACATACATACATACATACATACATACATACATACATACATACATACATATATATTACAGTGCTTCCTGTCTCGAGAAACCACTCCAATCAGTCCTCCAGTCTTGAGAGACCGTCTTTCCCAGATACATATGTACTTTACTTTGAACTTTTCATATTATTTATATTCTACATGACACCATCTGCCCTGTCAGGCCACAATTTGTGCATCCCTAGGGGTGGTCTTTTAAGACATATTTCACTGTACATTGAAAGGAACTCTATACCCATGAATGTGATGAATAGCTATCCATCAACAACTGTCAATTTGTATGCTGCTGGATTTTGTTATGCCTTCAACTGTGTTTCACTTGCCAAGCACATGATCTCCAATATCTCTTTGCGACAGAGTTATATGGAATATTCATAATTTCATTTGGGATATAAACACACCACTTTATTTGAGAAGGCACAATTAAATGTTGATGAGTGTTTTACACCAAAACACATTAATTACTATGCTCAAAGGGGGACTTTACAACAAAGTACACAAAGCCTAATAAACTGTGGCAAATTATGCCTCTGTCCACACACATGATAAATAGCTCTGCCGACAAAAACCTCATGCATACAAACCACAAGTACACATGCACTCTGTCGTGAATAAACATACATGGCAAACAAGTGATCAGTAATTTTGTAAAATGTGCACACAGAGGGAATAGGATGGACGAAATGACTGAAAACCTGACTTTTAGGTTCTCCTAATCTGAAATATGAGGTGCGTATCTGCATTTGTTCCCTATCAGTATGGGACGTCGATATTTGCGGCTGTGCTGCTTTGGCCCATATCAATGAATGAGGAAGAACCAATATGTATGGGCACCTCTCTGTATCAAACAGGCCAAAATATGCTGCTCTTGCCAAGCTGGCAACTTGGATAAAATTGACTGTTTACAATGTGCCCCTTGTGTTCTCCAAACACACACTGTGCCTGATACAGGAAGGAGTTGTCAGATGTTTGGAGTAAGTATTCTTTGTTCCTATGTCCGTAAACACCTTGGTTTTCCCCATCAGTATGCCTGTATGGTGGTGGCTTAAACACCTTGGCTTTCACATCACCATGCCTGTATAATGGTGGCGTAAACACCTTAGTTTTCCCCTCAGTATGCCTGTGTCATGGTGGTGTTAACACCTTGGTTTTCCTATCAGTATGCCTGCTTCATGGTGGTGTAAACACTCCAGTTTTCCCATCAGTATGCCTGTACCATGGTGGTGTAAACAGTTTAGTTTTCCTATCAGTATGCCTGTATCATGGTGGTGTAAACAGTTTAGTTTTCCTATCAGTATGCCTGTATCATGGTGGTGTAAACAGTTTAGTTTTCCTATCTGTATGCCTGTATCATGGTGGCGTAAACACTCCAGTTTTCCCATCAGTATGCCTGTACCATGGTGGTGTAAACACTTCAGTTTTCCCATCAGTATGCCTGTACCATGGTGGTGTAAACACTTCAGTTTTCCCATCAGTATACCTGTACCATGGTGGTATAAACACTTCAATTTTCCCATCAGTATGCCTGTATCATGGTGGTGTACACACTTCAGTTTTCCCATCAGTATGCCTGTATCATGGTGGTGTACACACTTCAGTTTTCCCATCAGTATGCCTGTACCATGGTGGTGTACACACTTCAGTTTTCCCATCAGTATGCCTGTACCATGGTGGTGTACACACTTCAGTTTTCCCATCAGTATGCCTGTATCATGGTGGTGTACACACTTCAGTTTTCCCATCAGTATGCCTGTACCATGGTGGTGTACACACTTCAGTTTTCCCATCAGTATGCCTGTATCATGGTGGTGTACACACTTCAGTTTTCCCATCAGTATGCCTGTACCATGGTGGTGTACACACTTCAGTTTTCCCATCAGTATGCCTGTACCATGGTGGTGTACACACTTCAGTTTTCCCATCAGTATGCCTGTACCATGGGGGTGTACACACTTCAGTTTTCCCATCAGTATGCCTGTACCATGGTGGTTGACTGTTAGTGCTGCCCAGTAAAAGGGGTTAGAGATTATGGTGGGGAGTTTATGTGCCTGTTCCGTATTGGCATGAACGTCACATCCACATGAACATGAACAAATTATATTGTAAACAAGAAGATAGAACAATATGAATTACGGGACATTTTTAACTTTTTACATAGTATGGATACATTTTTGTCTGATTTAATTAAAATCAATAATGGATTGTAGATTCAAATTCCTTGTGAAAAGACTTTTTGTTTGAGTACAAATATGCCCAACCTCCAGTGAGTCATTTCTGTAATGCCCGTCAAAAAGAAATACATGAAATCACAAAGCAACGGCCCAGCAGCAATGCAGCAAGAAAAGAAGAATTCATCTCAACAGTTTTGCCGTCTGAGTGGCCCATCAGGGACTGGACATAGCAATTAAACCTTCTGCTTATATAATGCAGCGTCGACAATAAACGTAAATGTACCACAGTGGCATACACATGAAGGTCAGTTGAGCTAACTGGCCTGGCCAGTTATTCTACCAGTCTTACGACTTGATGGTCAACCCTGTGTAATTAAAACATGCTGTAATATCAAGCTCCTTGACATGAGGGGCATTGTTGATTGTCAGTGGGAAGTCCCATTGGTATCTGGGGGATTACCTCTTAGAGCAAAAAATGGGTAGTTTTTGCATGATAGAGGCAATCTGAAGACAAAATGGTGGGATCCTGGTTGAAGTTTCCTCCCTCTCAGAAAGCAGCAAAAAATAAAAATAAAAGAAAGAAATAGAGTTGTCCAGTTTCTTAGATGTAATTTCACTCCTGATAAGATTATCTGTGTTGAAAGATACCGTATGACCATGAAAACATTCCATCCATCCTTTCAGAAGTAACAGTATTTTATATGCATCCATCCCTGGGTCTTCCTGATATTAACCCTTAAAGTACTGATTTAAGATTGAGGCAACAGCTTCCTTGGGAAGTTAAACTAGGCTTGCTGGTATTTAATTCTTTAACCATTATATGTATAACCGTAATAAGAAAAACCACTATAGCCGTGATTACCACTTTAAGGGTTAACTTGACCCTTCATCTTGAAAATGGTCAACTATCTTACCCATAGCCACTCACTTTGTCAGGTCCCAGTGAAGTCCCAGTGACCCAGAAATCTAATTTCTTCACTACTTTATAGGATCCTTTGTGCAAAATTTGAGCTATATTGTTCCTGGCCTTTTTGTGTAAATTACTTTAACCCTTACAGTGCCACATTTTGGACTGAGTCAACAGCTTTCCTCCACACGCTTTGGGGGCTAGGAAAGCTGTTGACCTGGACTATTATATTGTCTGTAACTACAGGCATCCTAGCACTCAAATGAAAGGTCTTTTTACAAGAAAAACGAATCTAGCACCCTTGTTTTAATTCAGAACAGTTTGTGTTAAGTTGGACTTGAGTGGCAGTTGGCATAGAGAGAGTTAACCAAAGTGGCCAGACACGCAAGAAAACCTTCCTTGTCTGCAACAACTCTTCTGTGGCATTTATTGAATGTGAAGACACAGCCGCCAATCAAAACTGTCTGCCTCCTCTCCACTAACCAATTTCAGTTGATTAGTGGTCTGCTTTGCCCACTTAAGCACTGATGATGAAAATATGATGGACTCCTAACAATACGAGATGGCCCATTCTGAAACTCGGGTTCGATACTTTCTTTGAAAATGCCAAAATTTGCACTAACAGATCCAAGGGAAAATTTTAAAAACCAGTTACTATCAGCTGGTATGAGTTGTTACTTGCCCACAATATTTTCAAAAGTGACGTCGGAGATTTGAGGATGGTTTCAGGTTTTTTTGCTTAACACTTTCCTGGTCAAAATAAGAGTGAGTCCATAGCTTTCCTCAGCGTGAGTTGGGCACCGTTTCAAGGAGTTATAGACCATGGACATGCTTTCATGATAGGTATCATCTACAATATTCATTAAAAACAGTTTCTATTGGTAGGACAAAAAATATCAAACAGATGACAAGTTACGTCTGGGTGATTTTGGGTGATTTGGGCGAGAAAGAGTTAATGACAATGCACACAAATTACCCCGGATATGGGGCACTGCTAATGGATGTACCCTTTACCCTTTGCTGCTCAAGTTGCCCAGCAGTACTGAGATGTTACTTGCCCACTGTTCTTATTTAAATTTCATTTTCATAGAAACATTTTTGCCGCAAATCATGGATGAAACCTCTCATGGTTGTAGGCCACAGGTCAACAGCTTTCCTTTGCGTGGATTGGGTGCATATATAATGCCCAACCCATGCCAAGGCAATCTGTTGACTCAAGTCTTATTCTGAACAAGAATGGGTTAAATTACAGCCATCTATTCCAGACGGTAATATTATTCCATCCTCTAAGTATATTTAGCACTACTTTTTTCCCAGATCATTGTCCTCCATAAAATCTACATGGATCACTGACATTTGATTAGCCCAAGATGTACCTTCAAACTTGCTACTCACATTCATTAGAAAAAATGTGGGAAGGTTATTAAAGTCAACAACAAAACATTGAAGTGTCTCACTATCACACTGATTGACCTGTTGTAAACTGGGAGCGTCCTTCAGTATATGGGCAAGATCTCATCCTTTATAATGCCATCACAGCTTATGTTTTTATCCAAATTCGTGTGTGTTATTTGCAGTTTCTTTTGTTATAAACTTGAGTTGAAAACTACAGAAAAATCTCCATGTAAAATTTGTTCCATCTTCTTGAAACCTCTTGGCACAAAACTTAATTCAACAAACCTTCTTTGAGGATGATAAAAAAAATCAAACCCCCCCCTCAAAAAAAAAAAAAAAGAAAGAAAAAAAAACTTGTACACATACATTTCACCTATTTAACTTTAAAACTCCATAATACAATAGGGATGTAAGGGGCTTCGGTTTTCAGAGAGAGGACATTAAGCCCTCCTGACCATTGGCCCAGGCAGGTCCAAATTTGGTCACATGAAGCAGATAAGATGGTGATGTGGTGCACCATGAATTGTCATTCAAATCTGAACAAGATACTATAGGCCAAGGGTTCCCAATTTGCTTTGAACATAATCCTTCTACAAGCAATCTTGGAATATTCTCCGCATAAAATCTGGGATTCTTTGAAACACAAAAAAGAAACAATCACACATCGTATCAACTGTCCCAAATTTCTCAATCAAATAGAGCTATGCCTCCAACACTGTTTCCTGTTAACTGCAAACCAGACAGGTCAGTGCATCATACCGGATGATACAGCCAAACAGTGCAAGTTTTATTGGTATCTTTTTTTTGATCTTTAATTGTCTGGAGAAAGTAGGCTGACTGTCGTCTTACAACATTTCAAATAAGCCTTTTTAAAACATTCAAACATAACATGAGCAAAATGTGACATAGCGTCCATTCTTGCTCACACTTGCAGGACTACAGTAGTACCTGCTATTTAAGACCACCCTTAATGCCAAACAAAAGTGGTCACATATGACAGGTGGTCTTTCACTGCAGGTAAGCTAGCAAGAATTTAAAGGCCAACGTCTTGAAAGTGTGGTCTTAAAAATTAGTGTGGTCCTTCACGACAGGTGGTCTTTAGAGCAGGTACCACTGTATCTTCATTCTCAGACTTGCAATGAATGGTGCTGGACGCAAGGAGGGAGGCCCTGTGAGCAGCACATTTAAGCCAGAGTGTAGTGTGCAAGCTCAGAGGCAATATAGGCCGCAATTCCGATGAAAGACTTACACATTCATGGTACTTGAGCAGGTCACACACTTCAGTGTAAATCGAGAAATCCCATGGTCCAGTTGCTTCAAAATGGTACGCAGAGTAAGAACTGCAGCTCGTCTTTACTGGGAATTTAGACAGGTGTGCTGACAGAGTGAACTGAGCTATCTGACTGAACTAGAGAACCACCGTGAAGTTCTGAAAACACATAGAATGCTGACTCCCATGCCCTGTTAATCTCCCAGTTGCGGAGGTCAGAAAATAGCACTGTCAATACAGACTCAGGAAGCTGCGGCCACACCGGTTCATCATCCCTCAAAAATGAATCTATCAGCTAATATGCTTTGAGGAATTTGACAATATGTCGCTATCCTGTCATTCTGAGAAAAAAAAGTTGACATACTTGACATCAGGATATATGATACCAACTTTCACCCTTGTCAAATCCATCACTGGCAATGACATATAACTCTTTCAATGCTAACTAATACAAAACAGCTCAGGAGGACTTTCACCAACAGAGGTACCGTGGCATACAATAATCTAAATATGGACATTCAAAATAATAACCTGTATCTTGTTGACTAATAACCCTATAGCTTGACCAATACCCTATATCTTGTTGACTAATTAACTATATCTTGTTGACAAATAACCCTATACCTTGACTAATAACATATCTTCTTGACTAATAATCTATATCTTGTTGACTAATAGTCCTATATCTTGTTGACTAATAAATTATATCTTGTTGACAAATAACCCTATATCTTGACTAATAACTTATATCTTCTTGGATAATAATCTATATCTTGTTGACTAATAACCCTATATCTTGTTGACTAACAACCTATATCTTGTTGACTAATAACCTGTATCTTGTTGACTAATAACCTAGATCTTTTTTTCATAATAAAGCATGCTGTTAACATTTGCTACATTGGACCATTTCTGGTAATTTTTAACCCATTCCTGGTCAGAGTACGACTGAGTCAATAACTTTCCTTGGGGCATTCCGCCCAACCCATGGCAAGGAAAGCTACTGACCTGGGGCGTGCCATCTTGAATGGTCTTACATGCAAATCTCAGCAACAATGTTTTCCAATGACAAGACACTTAAGCAAAAATGTTAAGGCAGACAATTTGTACATGGGCACTTTTCAGTGAGTTGAGTGGGAAAGGTTTAATGGGAAAAAGTTGCATGCGGACACATCAGCGCAGGGATTCTTGGGGTTAAACACTTCATCATATGCAGGCATGATCACCTGACTGAGGACATACCGCCTGCCTACTTTTGATGTGGTCACAAAGTTTACCAGGCCAACATGATGGTACTTAGGTGTTGAACGTTAGGAATGCCTGGTTGAAAATACTAGCCCACATCAAGTTACACTGAGATACGATCTTTCTACAACCAAATCTACCACTTCTGTCTTATCTTTCATCAAATGTACAGCCAGTTGCTTACAGCGTAATCTCTTCTCTCTCCTCCTCCCATCTCTGTCATTCTCTAGTATTTTTTCTATATGTTTACAGTGTTGTTGTCAGTTGCATCAACATGGCATGTCTATTTACACACGTTCCGGTACAAGGGATTGACGTAAACTTTTCTGTTACATTGACTTATCATACTATACATTGTACCCTTTACTCCCCAAACAAGCTAAATCTACCCTTATGTCTAATACTATCTACCTACATAGTTTACTTACTATACAACCTTTGAGAAACACCATACATGCACTTCTATGTCACCGTGCGACTTTTTTCCAGTAAAATTCACCAGAAAGTACCCTATATTATAAATGTAATCACCCCTCGTTTTGGTCATCAAGAATGACATGCAAATGGTAAAGCAAGACCAACATTGACCAACCAAGACTGGATCTAGCATGCGTTGATATTTGACTCCAGCTTGTTTTCCTGTTAAATTAATTCCTACATGTTTGGTGCAAGTAAACGATTGATATAGAGTCCAAA
Organism: Hermodice carunculata; assembly: GCA_964020975.1. Lineage (NCBI taxonomy): Eukaryota > Metazoa > Annelida > Polychaeta > Eunicida > Amphinomidae > Hermodice > Hermodice carunculata. The sequence goes on from OZ026627.1 coordinate 34,555,676, forward strand.
AATTAATTCCTACATGTTTGGCGCAAGTAAACAATTGATATAGAGTCCACCGTGCCTAGAAAATGCAACTTATTGCATCAGATTGTTTATGGAAATATTGCACGCTGTATACCGCTAGACTTATTTGAGTATGTATCCAATCAGTGCTCTCTATTACAACTGGTATCATACCTGACGACTGCCTGCAATATGATTATACTGTCTGACCTTTTCACATATAACTTCTGGAAGTAAACACCCACAACATGTCGTCGCTGACAGACCACTGCAGGCACACATATGCACCAACCCACACTACACACACTTATGGGTCCGGTGACCTTGAAAATGAGGTCAAGGTCAGCAAAATGTAATCATATCAAGACAAAGTGCTAGGGTACAATTGAGGTAAATTTGAGTTTGATGTGGCCTGTGAATCGAGATATTTTGCTCAAAATGATTCTGCTATAGATGAGACCGTGAGACAGGCTGCAAAAAGCACACCTCCTGAAACTTTGTGAGGGTAGTACATTGTCCCTGATGTGGCCATTGTATGTCAGCTGGCCAATACAAATTTAGGAACTCTCTAGTTCATTACAGTGGTTTTATGTTGGATTGCATTACAGTAAGTATCGGTTATATACTGAAACCATACAAGTTAAACTTGAGTTTCATTCAGACAACTGAAACAGGAGACCCTGTCCTGCAGCAAAATTAAGTTTCAGTAATGCCTTGATAAATGATCAACATAACGTGCCGTTCTAATAAGGGACATGTAGAATGTACAAAGATTTTCAGCATAACAAGGGCACATTGGACACAGAGGGCTCCACGGGACACTGCAGGCTCCGTGCCCTGGGGAACCAAGGATCCTGCTCACGGAAACCATTTCGATTTCTGAATGCGAATCCCCAGTGGACCCTAGCAGGACCACTTACCCTGGGTCAACATCGTTCCCTGGTGACAGCCTGGCACTTACTGCATTATTGGTACTTCAACATTGCCTGGCTCACCTGGCTTGTTTTATGTTTTATTAGTTTGGATGACTCCCACTAGGAGGAGACTCCTGCACTTTTGCTGGACTGTTACAAGCAGAGGTCTGACTTCATCCCATCAATTGACAACTTTTTCAATCTGCTAATTTACTTTATTTGCACGAGGTATTTTCTAATGCATGTGCTTGTTTCACTTGTTTTACTCATCATCACTATTGTATAATGCACATGCATGTCTTTTGCTGTGCTCAACCATATTAGATATGCAAATAAACAAACCTGTGAATGTGCCTTACCTACACCAGGGGAAGCTGTTGACTTAGCCTTATTCAAGGATTCACAATGCCAACTGTGTCATAAGTCAAACTACTTGAGACAAACTGATCTCAGTTGTAATCAGGATGCTAGATTCATAGTCCTCGTGAAATGACCTTTAATTCACGAACCAGCATGTCTATAGTTCCAGAGAATATAATGGGCTAAGTCAACAGCTTTCCTTGGCACATTTTGCATGCAATCACTCAGGTAAGCTGTTGACTCATTCCAAAACTCAGCACTGAAAGAGTTAAAAGATTAAACAAGCTTACGTCGACCTACTTGAGACAAACTGTTCCAAGTTATAATCAGGATGCTCCATTCATGGTCCTCGTGAAGAGACCTTTCATTCAAGTGCCAGCATGTCTCAAGTTCCAGAGAAAATACTGGTCCAAGTCAACAGTTTTCCTCAGCATGTTTTGGGTGCAATCCGTGAAGAAAGCTGTTGACTCAGTCCAAAAACTTGGCACTGACAGTCAAATGATTAACCCAGCCAGGTACATGTATGTCAACTTACATTCTTGTATTGCTTGTTCGATTAACTATGACACATTTGCCGGATTGGTCTACGTTATGGTCCAAGCCGAAAAATGCTGCTACCCTGTGAACCAGCATGCGATGATATGATGTCATCTGCGGAAACTTGAGAAATGATAATCTGAAACAAACAAACAAAAAAACACACAGTTAATTCTGAGGGTCTCCACTTTTTTACTGCCAAAATCTATAGAAATCAATGTGTTCTGTATTGACAAAATGGTACAAGATTCATAAGCTCTGTAAACCGAACATTCATTCAAGTACCAGTATTGCCTACAGTTGCAGAGACCACGTCTTATGACCCAGGTCAACAGCTTTCCTTGGCACACTTTGGGCACATTGTGCTCAAAGCATACCAAGAAAAGCTGTTGACTCAGTCTAAATTTTCCCCGGAAAGAGTTCAATACTAATGTATTGATGGGTTCTTTTCACATTCAAAGTTATCAGAAACGATCCCACATCGTACTAGAAACGGTCCAGTGTCGTGAATGTCCTCTGCTCGCCATTGCAAGGTTTGAAGCTAGCAGCTACTTGGTCATTCTGTCTTACCCTGATTTAAATCAATTTACCCCTTCATTAGGAATGCTGCCCTGCCAGGTACCTTCCAAATGACAGGGTAAAATGGAAAGAGGAGAAATTAAAGAAATAACGTGACTGAACCGACCTGAAGCAAATGTAAAGCATAGCTCATGTACATGTTTCCATACTAATCAATTTTTACGTTTTTTTTTTTTTTTTTGTTAACTTCAGCCACAGAAACTTTGGCTGCTGGCAGCCATGTGACACTCCCTGTGGGCCTCACAAATGGCCAAGATTTCTGGACACCCTGAGGTCCTGAGCTTCCACGAACCTTGGCATGTCCCACACATGCGGCCTGTTGGGGTAACACAAGTAACCAATCTACTATTCACCATAACCCTGGAGAGTAACTTCAAAAATTTCAAATTGGGCTCTTGCATTGAGACTTCATTTTCATCTTCTTTTTTTTTTTCTCCTCATCATGAACCAGATACACAAGGGTCACGAGCTTTCCTGTTTACACTTTGGGTGCATTATCCTGTGACCAGAGTGCACCATGGAAAACTACCGTCTGTTCCCACAGAGTTACCAGATCTGCTGAGAAAAGAGAATAGATGGACACACCTGCAGTTTCCCCATATTTCAACCCGGGACCATTTTTTGCATGGAAGAGGCCCACAATGTTAAGTGTCTTCCATTATGCAGAGCTTTGGCTTGAACTTTTTTCGATTATAGAAAACATTTTGAACAAAAACTTTAAAAGAGTCCTATAATGATAGCATACCCCAAGTCAACACCATTCATTGGCACAGCTTGAGCACAGCCTGTCTATATTGCACCACGGACAGCTGTTGACTTTGTTCTGTTGTAATCAGGAAATGGTTTGGCGACACCTCGTAACGCACAATTTACTTGCTTAATATCCTCGTAATATTACTGATAACTTACTTCTGGTGCAAAACTAAAGCCAGTAGCATTGATTATAATATACAACCACCACACAGATTAATAACAGGATTGTATATTACATGCAATAACATTGCTAGGCCTAGCATTTGACCCGAACGATCATCAACCATCAGCATAGACAGTAAGTATTTCAAAACGAGTCATATCAAAGAGCTGACTTTCAAACACTTGGTGGTGAAAATATTACACAAATATGTAGTAGAGCAAACATATTAAATCTTTTAAGTGCCAAATTTTGGACTGAGTCAACAGCTTTTCTCGGTGTGCATTGGGCACAATGTGCCCAATGCGCCCCAAGAAAAGCTGTTGACCTGGGATATTTTCTCTGGAACTATAAGCATGCTGGTACTTGAATGAAAGGTCTCTTTAAAAGGAATATGAATCTGAGATCCTCATGATAATTCAGACTAGTCTGACTTTAGTAGATTGACTTTAGAGGTCATTGGCACTGACAGAGTTAACTTCTTCCTTACTATGATGACTTGCCAAGCAGTGCCAGAACCACTGACTTAAGACTATAGCCATGTACTTGAATGAAAGCTCTTTTCATCAAGAATTTAAGAATGCTATGGTCGTCTTAAATCTTGGTAAATATACAGAAAAATCAGGGACTGGTATGGAATGAGTTAACACGTTTCAAAACACAAAGGTTTTAGACCACAGGCATGTAACTTATCTCAAGTTTGTGTACAAGTATTTCCCCACTCCTGGTCAGAGATCAACGGAGTCAATAGCTCTTTTTTTTTGGCACTGGTGGGCTCATTTCACCCAACCCGTGCCAAGGAAACGTAATTAACAACCTATGGTGTGCAATCATGAATTGTCTTGCATACAAATCTCAGCAAAAACATTTTCTAGTAATGAGGAATTGAGGCAAGAAACTTTCAGACAGACGACAATTTACATCCGGGCACTTTTGGGCGATTTGAGCAGGAAGGCGTTAATATCATCTCTGCCAATGACTCCAGCAACCGACAAGCTTGGATATTCCACCAATTAAACCCTCAGCCTATTGGTTCAATCTACCGCCTCATAAAATAGTCAATATTTGTACAACACGGTTTCATGGAGACCTATCCATCTCCTGTGAAGCCATGTATAATTGTTGCAATCAAGTTTTACGCAAGTATTTATTTTTAATATGTCCATGCCCAACTTGATGCATCCTATTGAAATTTAAACAGCCCAGGGGCCTCTGGACTATTAATTATTGACATTTTATTTGTCCTCTGGCCAATAAAAAGTGAGGAAGCAGAACAAATTCCAACCACTTACAGTTGCAGTGAAGGCCGGGCACCAGTCAGCCGCAGCCAGCTGTTTACCCTGGGGCTGGCTTCAGTCCCTGCAGATAGGGGAAATTTCTTGCATGCTTTCCTTGGCAGGGTGAGGACTTTTTATTTATTTACACAAGTGCAGTTGCAAAATTCCCCACCAATTTCCTTGAGGGGGCGGAGGGTTCAAGTAACCAGTGCATTAATTGATCTTTCCCCGATGCATTAAGACTGAGTCAACAGCTTTCCTTGGCATGGGTTGGGTGCCAAGCACCCAACCCATGCCAAGGAAAGCTGTTGACTTGGGGGACGCTATCTTGATAGATCTCGTATAGTTCTTGTTCAAACTGTTTTTAAATTCTGCTGGAATTAGCCATAAACATTACAGCAGATGACGCTTACTTACCTGTCAGTTTTGGACAGTTTAAGCGGTAAATGATTACTAGATCTCACTGTTCAAAATCGTTTAACTTCTTTACTGCATCTGAGCTACACATATACAGTAGTACCTGCAATTTAGGACCACTGTCATGAGAAACCACCTGCCACATGTGACCACTTTGTTGAGAGGCAGCAGGGGTGGTCTTAAATAGCACAAACTCCTGTGTCATGTTTTCTCTGACAGTTGTCAAGTCTAATCCTGTAGTTTACGTTTTTACCACCCTAGCAGTCAGTAAGTGCACGTACATTCCCATCGCTTGCCTCCAAAGCAGACCAAGCTGACCTCTATCTCTACAACACAAGTGGTCTTTGGTGCACAGTTGGCTGAGCAACAACATGCTCTACTTTCACCCCTGTGACCCAGGTTCGATGGTTGGCCCAGAGATCCAGTGGAGAGAGGGCCTATCACTCTGACTGTGCACGGTGGCAGCTTTTTTTTTCTCCCCCCCCCCCCCCGAGTCTCTTGATTCCCTCCACTTCATAAAACAGTAAGAAGTATAGGCCAAGAGCAGTGCCATGGACAGTGACTGACATAGGCTTGGTCTTCTTCCCAATCCATGTAAAACATGCGGGTTTACATCTACAACACAAGCGAAGTGAAGCTAACACACGAGATCGTTCTGCTTGGCAGGCCATCCCTCTGCTTTCTTTTTTTGGGCATAAACTTTTCCCTTCTTAAACTGGCCAGAACAGGCTGGGCGTCTAATGTTGTCCCCGGCAGTACTGTTGACTAATTTCAACAGAAATAACACACAATTAGGGACTCCTCGATGAGACTTATCGTGCTAACCTATACCCCATCAACAGGTTTCTCAAGGTAGGGAAAGCTGTTGACTAAGTCTCAAACTCAAGGGTGAATTTAAGCGGGGCAAGGGTTAATCTTCCGGGCACAAAGAGCTAGTGTATCCACTTTAGAAGCCATTACTAGATGGAAAGTCGAGTATATGGGGTTATTATGTTCTGATTAAAGCTTTCCACTCACAGTAGTACACACTGCAGGTGACCACCCCTCCTGCCAGCCAAAAGAAAAGAAGACATCCATACAGGTGGTCTTAATTTGCAGGTACACTTACAAAAACTGTAGGTTTCAAAATGTACTCAAAAAGTCACGTGGTCTCTTACAGGTGTGGTCACACACAGCAGGTACTACTGTACACCAATTGAAGTTCGGAAAGAAGGTTTAATTGTAAAAGTGTATCACACGAAAGAACGGTCAACGCACTTTGAGAAAGTCACTATTTGATATCATAAAAAGAGAGCCCAGCAAAGGCACATATATATAACTGGCTCTGTCTGTCTACGTGACCACCCCGATGACGGGCCACTTCATTTAAAAGATCACCTATTAAGGGTAGGGTAAAAATATTTTCATGTTATTTTAGCTTCTATGAAGGACCGCCTGTTTTGATAGACCACCCCCTTAGTGATCCTTGTAGGTGGTCACTCAAAACAGGCCTAACTGTTGTGGTTCCCTTCTTATTCGCCCTCCCCCTTTTTCAAGCGAGACTTCTTCATGCAACCAGAATGATCTTTCCATTCTATCCCCATTTCCTCAATGAAATCTGACTACCCTGTGCAGCTGAGGTGCTTTGTGAATGGGAACCAGAGTAATAGATACCAGCTTCCAGGGACCATGCACATTTACTTGCTTAAAACGTGGGGACCAGTGAATATATATACTTACTTGACAAAGGGGAACCAGAGGGCACATATATATATATATATATATATATATATATATATATATATATATATATATATATATATATACATACATACACACATGTACTTGTTTTATAGAGGGGACCGGTGTACAAATACTTGCTTCACAGTGGGGAATGGTGTACATATACTTGCTTTATACAGGGGGACCAGTGTACATAAACTGCCTTCACTGTGGGGACCAGGGCACATACACATGCTCTATGCAGTGTACATAAACTTGCTTTTACAGGGGGGACCAGCTCATACAGTTGCATTGCGATGTGGATCACTGTATATATACTTTGTTTATACAACTGTAGAGGGAACCAGCGTGGATACACTTGCTTTATAGTGGGGCTGGTGTGTACATATACTTGCTTTATAGCATGGACTAGTGTATATATACTTGCTTTATAGGGGGAACCACTGTACATATACTTGCTTGATGGTGGGGACCAGTGTACATGCACTTGCTTTATTGTAGGGACCAGTATACATGTGCTTACTTGTGCTCTTTGATGAAGCTGGTAAGGTCCTGCTCCAGCTTAAGTAACATCATCCTATCTTTGGGGTTTCTTTGTAGAGTTTTCCTGATGAAGCACTCGAGGTCAATGCCTGTAGAATCTGTATACTGAGTCTCTACACTGGAGTCTGAAACACAGCATACATCACAGTACAATACCCAGTGACTGTCAGGCTTGGGGCTCACAGCAAAAACATTCTCTTAACTCTTTTCCCGCCTTAAAAATTGAACAAATCTGGCTGGTGGTCAAATGTCGTCTGTTCCTGATGTTTTTAACTAATTTCAACCGTGATGAAAGACAATTTGAACACAAGTTGCTGATAAGACCTATCAACATAACGTGCCCCGGGTCAAAGGCTTTCCTCGGCGTGGGTGGGGTGTAAGTTTCCACCCCCACTGCTGACTCGGCCTTAAAACTTAGCATTGGTTGAAGGTAGAAGGAGTTAACACCAGACACTGCTTCTCTTTGAATGCAAGCTCTACACAGGAGGAATTTGATTACACAATTACCTCTTAACTCTTCCCTGTTTAAAATAAGACCGAGTCAACAGCTTTCCTCAGTGGGGGTGCATTGTGCCGGGCCGTTGGCAATCAATGTTGTTGACCTGGGGCACGTTGTCGTGACAGGTCTTCCTCCCAATTCTCACCAAAAACGATTTCTATTGATGGGAAATTGATGTCAAAACATTGCAGCAGATGACAATTACACATGCAGGCACTTCTGGGCGATTGGAGTGAGAAAGGGTTAATGCCCCTGCTAAATATTATATAAAAATCAATCACTATTGTACAATGCGTTAACATTCCATCTGTGGGGCTGTTCTGGCAGTTTTTACATGCAGACAGGAGGTCTTTCAGTACGGTGTTCAGTCAGACAGCATTGGAAGAACAGCCAGACCTCTCAGGAACATGTTCTCTCAACAAGTTCTGAACGCACCTTTCACTGTACTCTAGAGCTGAATTACAGGTTTCATTTCTGAGGAATTTGAATCTGAAATCATGATCATTCAGATCTGCAGAACCTTTCTTGCGATGAGCTTTGAGTTGCTATGATATAATATGTGAAGCATTTATCAAGATTTTTTTGTACAAATCTTGAAAAACACACTCATTGCTTTCCTCCCTCCATCCCATTTCTTTGCTCTTTCCATCTTTGAGTTTGTCAAAATGACTGAACCTCTGATGCTTTCCTGGTGATACCAGTACATTACAAAGGTCACCTGTTTTATCCGTCTGATTGAATATCACCTTTTTCCAGACCGTTTTCAATGAAAATTTCAGGGAAATGAGAGACATAGCAAGTGTTGATGAAAGCAGATGCACGATGCTCCAAAATCGCTGACCAGTTTCATGCAAAACTGGACTCATCAGAGGCAAGTGAGTTCTGTTCAACACCACGGTAAACAAAAATGTTTATATTTACGCGTTATAGGGAGTTGGTCTCTACTCTGTGATTCAACAGAAACTGAACGCTGCATTAGATATGTCAGCCTTTGAAAGTGCAGGATAACATGACCACAGGTACGGACAACATCACTGTACTATGACCTAACTGTTAAGTGTTATGACGTCAACTGCACATAGGCTCTCCGTCTACTCCATGGTACAGCTGAATTAAATTATAATGTAAGTTGTTTCACTAACTCACGCACGCACAAACACACGCAGACACACAAAACTCACGGTTGACTTATCAAGAAAACAAGCCAGAAGTCAACGATCAACAGTTTTCTTCAGCACACGGTAGATGCTTAATATAAAGGATATGCAGAGGAAAGCTGTTGACTCAGTTCAACAACATGACCTTTTAACGACTGTAGATACACCAAAAACACTTTTGCCAAACAAGCACCTTTGAAAGTTCCTACATTGAAAAGTACATGTATTAATGCAAACTTATCAAAAGTATAAATTTTCAAAAGGGTATTTTCCACACATTTCAAATTTAAATAAACTTTAAACCTAAAGAGCTAATTGTTTAAATAAACATAGGCATTTGTGACAAAAATGCGATATATTTTACATATCTATGCAAATGTCAAAATTTAGGTGTTTAACAAACGCCCGATTCCTTTTTTCAGAATTAACCGTTAAACTGCTGATTTAAGATTGAGTCAACAGCTTTCCTCGGGACACTTTGCGTGCAATGCGTGCAAAGTGTCCTGAGGAAAGCTGTTGACTAAGACTACTTTTTGCTTCAGACAAGGCTTGCTGGTATTTGAATGAAAGGTATCTTCATGAGGAATTTGACTCTTTTAACCATTATATGTTTAATGGTAATGAGAAAGCAACTATAGCAGTGATTAGCACTTTAAGGGTTAATTTGGACCTGTAAGAATTCACAAATGTGTCCAATTTTTGTCACAAGTCTCCAGGTTTATTCAGCAGTTAACTTACAAGACTAACATTTCCCCTAAAATAATTAGCTAATGCCCTTTGAAAAAAATGTATACTTTCGATTTGTTTGCATTCTTTGGGCTTCCAAAAATACCTGTGACAAAAAGAAGAAAAAGTGCTTTCAGCGTATCTCTCGTCTTTAAGGGATACAAAGGTTTTGTGCTCTGACATGGTGGTCAATTATTTCCCGGCTACGCACCTCTTGATAAAGTGGGAGACGTTCCTGTGTCTGACATGGAACTTTGCGACCCGTCTTTTTCCAACTTGTGCCTGGATCTTGACTGCAAATGGAAAACACGATATCACGATTAGCTTTTATCTATTCTACATCCCCATGTGCTTCTAAGGTTTAAGTGCTGTCTTCTTTCTCATATCCCATATTTGGGGTGGAGTGTCTATGTAAAAAAGAGATTAGATACAGTAGTGGTGCTAGTAACACTGAGGAGACTACCATATACAAATATGCAATAGTTTAGGGCAGAAAAGATATCTCACCTTGGACATTGGGTAAACTGACCTTGGATACAGGTTCAAAGTCAGCTATATACAGTAATAAATGTTTGAACATAAAATCCATCATCCAGAAGCAAATAAGTGGCTATGTGACTATGAAAAGTGTGTCAAGGCCACTCATGTTTGACCTTAACCATCCCCGTATGGAGGAGCATAAATGAAAAAGTTTGAAAATTATTGTGCAAACACGGAATTTTACAAAACTAGCTGTGTGACATTGGAAATTGCGTCAAGTTCACTCACTCATATTCAAACTTCACCTTGACCTGATAGAAAACTATGACGATGTGCACTATGAAATTCCTATAGATTGAAAACTTTTCATGTTATCATGCTGACACAAAATTAACTTATGTGGCTCTGTCACCTTGAGAATTGTGTCAAGGTCATCCATCTTCAAACCTGATCTCACCCTTACAGGGAATTATACTCTTTTGCAATTTAAAAGCCCTAATGCAAGAGCTTCTCAATTATCATGCAGACACCAACTAATGTGGCTCTGTGACCTTGGGAACTGGGTCAAGGTTACCCACCTTTGAACTTGACCTTGCTCTTACAGATGACTATAACCCTGTGCAATATGAAAGCCCTAGCTCATAAACTCCTCAAGGTATCATGCAGAACCAAATTCACTAACATGGCTCTGTGACCTTGGGAATTGGGTCAAGGTCACCTTTATAGAGGACCAAAATCCTGTACAATATGTAAGCCCTAGCTCAAAATATCTCAACTTATCATGGGGAAAAGATCCAAAACGGATCTGGCTCTGTGACCTAGGGAATTGTGTCAAAGTCACCCATCTTCAAACTTAAGCTTTTCCTTACAGGGGACTATAATCTTCTGCAATATAAAAGCCATATCTCAAAAGCTTCTCAAGTTGGCATGTACACACCAAATTAACTAATGTGGCTCTGTGACTTTGGGACTTTGGGACTTCAGTCAAGGTCACCCATCTGTGAACTTAGGGTAGCCTTTATAGAGAACTAAAATGCTGTACAATATGAAAGGCCTGGCTCAAAAACTTCTGAAGTTATCATGTGGAAACAATCTGGATGGACGGAACCTGCGATTACTATAGGGGACCTACCTTCAGTGGTGCCCTTGGAAGGCTTGCGACAAGTAAATTTTCAAAACATAATGTCAGATTTTAAACAGTTTTATGCTAGCAGTCAAATGACATTATTGTCAACCAGAACTGTTATAAGCCTCCCATTGATGTCAAGAAAAGACAGAAATGAAGCATTGATGCAGTTCTTTATCATCATTTTCAAGGTATACGTACAACTGTGTTACACTTTTGGTACTGCTGCCATGTGGTTTCATTTTGCAACTTTTATCATAACTTTATGGTTAAAGTACCATCACACACCAATCAAGATTGTTTCAGTGTACTTTTGAAATCCGTATTTTGTCTTCAATTTTTTTTTTTGGCACTGCCTGTATGACTAGGTAAATAACTTTCCTCAACCGATGGGCTTTGATGAAATGCATCTGTGACTACAAAGCAATCAAAAAAACCACCTAAGTGTCAAATGTTGACTGCTATATGGTGTCTTTACACACTAAAGACAGTTTGAAGATTGAGGTTTTATCTATCTCAAAAGTATACCCTACATTGTAGGTCAACAGCTGAATAGTATACCCTAAGTCAACATATTCTTTGGCATGGGGCATTTAGCATTCAACCTACCTCCAAGTCAGCTGTTGACTCTGACTCCAAGCAGAAACAGGGTCAAATCTAAGTTTCTCAGATTTTCTCTTTGGGAATTTTGATGCTGGTTATTGCTTCCTCAACAAACCCTCCTCCAACTCATCACTGTTCCCTCGTGTGTTTCAAACAATATCTCTTTCATTCATTTCTTAATTTTTTTTCAAATACTGTACAAAGACAGTACAATACATTACTTCAGCTCTATTTTACTCTCTTCAATTTTCTACTTGAGGAGATACTATAAATTTAAAAGATATGATTGCCGATTACATCACATGGAAAAAGCATGTATCAAATCCCTATGCAATTTAAAAAATAAAATTTTACTTGCAAAATAATCCATCACCAAGAAAGCCAAGGTGTTAATTCCTAAATTTTGAATTGATTTTTTTTTCTTTTAATTGTTTATGATTTTCGAATAAATACCAGATTTGTAATTTCAGACTTGTATTAAGCTGCAAATAATTATATGTGAAACCAGGAAAGAGCAGGGAACAGTTTTGTATAGAACAGTATAATATGAATATGGGACATTCATACATTTACTTGGTGCGGAGCAAATTTGATTCACACACACACACACACACACACACACACACACACACACACACACACACACAGAGCTGATGGTCAAATGTCGCCTGCTTAAATGTTTTTGACTCACTTTTCATCAGAAATGAGCAACAATTCGAATGGAAACTGTAGACAAGACCTGTCCAGATAACATGCTGCAGGTAAACAGATTTCCTTGGTGCCAGTTTGGTGTCTAGTGCCCAACCCATGCCAGGGAAAGCTGTTGACTCAGTCTTAATTCACCAGGTAAAGAGCTAAACAAGGAAGTATCTGTATGTGCAGGCAGACCATTCTGTCAGATACGGCAAAATATGATCTTGTCAAATTAGCAACCCAGAAAAGATGAACTATTTAAAAAGTCCCAGTCAGGTCCTTCAAAGACACACTCAACTTGATATACGTCCAAGTAGGATTGTCATATGTTTCCAATAAGAAAATTCTGTATTCCAATAAATGTTAATGGAAACCATTGTAATGCCCCTCATATGGCAGGTGATTTTCACTGTTGCCTAGCGACAGGGTCAGCCATTTTGGCAGGAAATTAATATGTCCCCTATTTGAGGTAGCTCTTAAGAATTAATACATTGCAAAGTCTCAGGGTCTAGTAAAAGCTGATTAAAGTCGTGCACGAGGCCTGTACTCAGTGATCTTCTGTGGAAATAATGTAAATGGAAGTCCAGTGTGCATTTTATTGACAACCACAGTGACTCAGCTACACAAGGCTTGTGGACTGGTGCTTGAACCAGGCATTACATATTCCTGTACAAGGTGCACAGGTCCCAGCTGATGACCCTGGTTTAGTTCACTTGCCTGTCAGCAGCTGATGACCCTGGTTTAGTTCACTTGCCTGTCATCAGATGATGACCCTGGTTTAGTTCACTTGCCTGTCAACAGCTGATGACCCTGGTTTAGTTCACTTGCCTGTCAGCAGCTGATGACCCTGGTTTAGTTCACTTGCCTGTCATCAGCTGATGACCCTGTTTTAGTTCATTTGCCTGTCATCAGATGATGACCCTGGTTTAGTTCACTTGCCTGTCATCAGCTGATGACCCTGGTTTAGTTCACTTGCCTGTCAGCAGCTGATGACCCTGGTTTAGTTCACTTGCCTGTCATCAGCTGATGACCCTGGTTTAGTTCACTTGCCTGTCATCAGCTGATGACCCTGGTTTAGTTCACTTGCCTGCCATCAGCTGTAATCTTCAGTGTGGTGACAGAAACAAGTTTGCCAAAAATTTTGATTGCAATCAAATAAAAAAAATCAACTATTTCACAAAAGAATTCATGTAATTAACAAAAATGTTCCAGCAAGTTTATGCTGAACCTGTGTGCTGAAAATGTACACATTTTCACTTGTATAAATTTCATTTTTGGTGTTTTAGACATTTAATGGAAGCTTTAATTTCACTCCTTGGATATAGTTCCAATTATACCTATGCTGTATGTTAAAATACTATTCATTTTTTTTTCAGTTTTGTGTCACTAGTGAAACAACCAATATTAAGATACAGTGAAATTAAGTGAACCTAGTGAAACAACCAATATTAAGATACAGTGAAATTAAGTGAACCTACTGTACCTTCCAACCATTGTCAACATTGCACACCTAAAGAAACCCGCAAATTGAGCTTCCATTTTGTGCATGATTAGACCTTGTTTTTCAAAACTGCTTTGTGGCAAAATGCGGCTTTCAGTCACATGTGTAAAAATTATGTCAACTTTCCTGTGGTGACAAGTACTGTTATCCTACGAACAACATACGACAGCCCATATGTCACCAACAAATGGAGTCACCAACACACAGGACCTTACTTCATGACGCATCATTTCCTGTTAGCAACAACTCACCCAAGAAGCTACATTTGTTTGTCCCTAAGGTGGCTCCATCTGCAATTGTAATAGTTGGTGGAAGTGCACTGGGGGCGCCACCTGTTGTCAATACAGTGGTACCTCTCTTGAGAGACCCCTCTAATGAGAGACCGCATATCTTTTTAAGACTGCTCTCTCAGAACACTGCACTATCTTTTCCATGTTGTTGTACCTCTAATGAAAGACCACCTGTTTTGGGAGACCACATTTTGACCTGCCATAGGGGCGGTCTCTCAAAAGAGATACCACTGTATGAGCTTTTGTTTAACCACAACATTTGTGTCCCATATCATCTTCACTCATTTTCCTCTGTGTAATTTTGCTAGGTGTTATGACATTGCACACATACTGTGATGGAAGTACAAGAAATATTCCTATCTCTGTTCAACTGTCTCTCACTCAGGTTCATACTAACTGGGTATAAGCCTCTTTTTCATTTGCCTTATTCTTTATGTATATCTATAGTTTTATTTCAGACTCAAATACACATTTTACAGCATGTGCAGGGAAAATTTTTTTCAAGATAATCAATTAAATGTCCTTTTCTTAAGTGCTTAATGACCTTGAAAAAAAGGTCAAGGTACACAAACATTGGGTCACGGTGACCCATAAAGTAGGTCACCAAGTGCAGTTTTATATACAATGTACTCAAGTACAAATTTGATCTGGAGGCTCAATTCTCTTTGCCATTGATGTCCAAACTACACCCTACTATTACAAAAAAAAAAGAAAAAAGAAAAAAAATCACCTCTTCCAACTTAACAAGTCTGGTGACCTCACAAAAATAGGTCAAGGTCACTGGTGTTATATAGCATAACAGCATTGGACATGATCTATATATCCTATAATTTGGCAAGTCTAATCAAATCTTTTTGCGATATGGAATTTTATATCTTGAAATGCATCTTTGCTCATAATTTGTCAAATTATAGGTGGCGCTACTAGTAAAATAAGCAACTTAGAGTTCTTCCACAATCCTACTATTGATGATCTATAAAACATTAAGGATCCTAGAGCGGTCACAAAGATTTTCACATTTTGACCTATATATTACATCATACTGAAGGTGTCGGTAACAATATTGCACTCGAACTAGATTTCCATACATTTGATAAATGCTGAAAGTTATATGGTTCTATCTGAAAAACTATGACTGTATTGCACTCATAAGCAAAATGTTTACCGAGGGATGGAATGACAGAAGGATGGACAGATGGACAGACATGAGAGATCCCATAAGCTCTGCGATCTTTAGTCAGCAGAGCTAACCAGCCTCATGTCCTGTGGGAGCATGAAGCCTCAGCTTGGGTTACCAGTGAGTCACAAAGACTCCTCATTGATTTATGTTCTTTTACTCTACCCAGAGTCCCTTCTCATTAAGTTTGATTTCCATATATCTTTTGCAGTCAATTTTTCAAGACTCAAGGGAATTGTGAAGTATAGTCATAGCTTAAGACCCCTCACTGGTCCATTTTGTCTGTTCTTAGCTGTCTCTTTTCATCAATTAGACCACTGCAAATCCTTTTGAGTCTGTTTTTTTTTTCAGTCCTTGTTTTTTTTTCAGTCCTTTCCCTCAAGAATAAAGACTGAGTTGCACACTGAGCCAACAGCTTTCCTTGACTTGGGTTGGGCAGCAAGCTAAGCCCCCGACCTACACCAGAGAAAACTGCCGACCCATGTCATGTCAGCTCAATAGATTGGATCTACAAATCTCATCCAAACTATTTTTCAATAAGGTTGAAATTGATCAAAAACAGTGAAGCCGACATTTGACCACCCGCTAAATTTGGCTAGTATATGAGCCAAAGGATTCATGAGGGAACTGCTGGTGTGGCCAATTCCTTGTGGAAAGTTTGCTGTGAATTCACAAGACCTCATGACAACAGCTGTGAACTTGAATGAAAGATCTTTTTATGAGGAATACGAATCTGGGATCCTTATAATAATTCAGCAAATTTTGACTTAAGTGGGTCAGCTTTAGTTGTGCTTGGCACTGAAAGAGTTGAGTTCAGCCTCTCAGGTTGCCCACCTGCTCTTTTCTAAGCCAAGTGACTACTCACCTCCCCCCCCCCCCATCACCTTTTATGTTAGAGGCTGCAGCAACATACAAACATAGATCTGTGAAATACATTACCTTTCCAACGTTCAGCCTCTTTTTACTGATATGTATATACATATACATGTACACAAACACACACACACACACACATATATATATATATGTATATATATACATACATATATATGTATATATATACATATATATATACATATATATATACATACATATATATATACATATATATACATATATATATATACATATATATATATATACATATATATATACATATATATATATATATATATATATATATATATATACATATATATATATATATATATATATATATATATATATATATATATATCCAAAGAGTGAAGAGCATGAAATGCTGCGGTTACGAGAACACTTGAAAAATCCACTTAAATTTGAGGTGGGTGTGCATCACTGTACAGATGTCCCTTGCCTGCTGGACATCAAAACAAATTTTGAAGACAAAATGAGCAGCTTGGCTTTTCATTTCCTTTTTTTTTTCTACTTTTTTTTTTATTCTGAAACATGGACCATTGTACATATATGAAATTCCAATCGCAAAATTGCTACTTCACCTCTGCAAGAGAGCCACACTACAAAATTCGGCATTTGTGCCGGAGACTACATCCTGTGCTGAGTGGTTTTTGCCGAGTCCGAGGTTCTGCTGAAGTCTCAAGTACCCTGTATGTATAATGGGTGCCTTGAGGCAACATAGACAGTATTGATCCTCAACATTTTTTTCAGTCCTAGGGATCAGACTTTTCAACCTGACACCTATATCCACATAGCAATCTTCCTCCTGCCAGTTTGTTGTATAAGGGACATGTGAAGTCGGACACTGAGGGAGGTGACGACCCCACTACTTGAGGATGTTTTTTATCCCTTCCAGGTTAGCTTTTCAGTGAATTCTGGTCCATGGTGCACTTTGATGTAAAACTTGGGGGAAAAATGTTCATCAATACAAAGTGAAAAGAATGTATTCAAGTGCATTTTTGCAGTTGATGCTTGGTAATATGAGTTTGTTTGTTTTGTTTTTTTTTCTTAAGATCACATCAAGATTACTTGCAACTGGGTATTTTCAGACAAGAGAACAGGAAGACTTTACTCTCCTCCCCTAACCCCCCTACCCCCACCACTACCCCCCACCAACCCACCCCCACAAAATAGACTTCCTTCTCCTAGGGGGAGAGTTGGATTGTCTCCTGGTGTTGATTGGCCGATTTTGAAACTTGACGACTGGTTCACAGAACTGACCAATGACAAATTAATATTAGCTCTTTATTGGTACTTGTCAAAGCATGGCTCTATGTTGACATCCATGGGCCTCCGCCCACACCTTCACCAGTCACAAACAGAAAGAAATGTGTTATCAAAACCATTTATGTGCCACTATTTGACCAATCCATAGGGCACCTTCACAAAAATATTAAGCTTTCGAACAAGTCGAGTACATGTGCCAAGAACTCCCACGAAAAGCTGTAATACTGCCCGGGTACGCTTGTGGAAACGATTATACATCGTTTGTTGAATTTTGTGTTTGCATACCTGTCAACATTCTGAAATTTCCGTGGGAAAAACCATGTGGCAGAGAAACATACGCAAGGAATGACGATAATTTCTGGTCATTTTAACCCTTGCCTGGGCAGAATTTGACTAAATCAATTGATCTGCTTGATACAGGATTGATGCAGGAAAGCTATTGGCCTTGGGTACGCTATCATCATAAGCATTATCTATACTTCTCGCCACATCTATTAACATGAAGTTTATGTAAGCAAGTAAGTTTATGCAAACAGCAATTTAAATCACGGTGCTTTTGGCCAATTTGAGCACAAACGGGTCAATAATATCTTGGGTAATACAATAAATGGTGACAGTAAGCAATTAGGGTTTTTTTTAAGTCTTTCAATTACATGTTTTTTTCCTTTTTTTTTTTTTTTTTTTTTTTGAGATTTTGTTAATTAGTGTGACTGTTTTCAAGAATCTGTGCAACACATTACTGGAATGGGTGGAAAAATGTTCACAGATTGACACGGGATGATTTATATTTATTTTACCAAGGTAATATTCCTCCATACGATTGACATAATTCCATGTGTGGCGCCTTGTAATTTAAAAATGTGCGTTTACTCTTTTCAATGGCAGCTTGTTCTCAAAGCCCTGAACAGGGCTCCTCTACAATGTCATGATGACATTTATATGGTCTCTGATTTAATTGATTCTTTATAAATTCCTTTCTTTAAAAAAGAAAGAAACGTTTCACGAGACATATTCCTAAATGTCAATAACTAATATTTTCATTTGAATTAGCTTGCAATTTAAGATGCAGATTGCACATCTGGGGGGAAAAAACTGATCAACACAGAGCAAACTGTGGAGCCAGATGGACTATTTTTTCCTTTCATTTATTTTCGTTCATGTTTTTTTTTTTTTGCACTTGGCACCATTTTTTTTCTTTCTTTTTTTGTGCCACTTCTAAACATGCCGCACATGTGAATTCAACATTGTACATTCCTTCACGGTTACGGGACACTTTAGGGATTTCTGTCACCTCAGGCTTTGGTCATTTATATTTGGATTTCATTGAGTATCAGAATCTTAATGCACTATGCGCAAGATTTAATGCCCGCAAAAAAAAAGTTTGAGACGTGTGACAAATTAACTCAAATAGTGACTGTCGACAACCCATATTTTTCTTTGTTCTGGTATTTTGTTGCCATTTCCAGGAAAAGAATGAAGTTTATGGAACACCTTCTGATGTATATTTGTTTTTCAGTCGAGTAAAGACATTGCATCTCAAGATTATGTAGTATGGTCATGCGATACTTGATCTGTGTAGCTCCCATTTCTGGGTATTCAACTCCTTGCATGTTGTGCCAAAAAGATAAAAAAATTAAAAAAAATAATGATGAATCCGTGCAAAATCAGGTGACCTGCATTTAAGCTAAAAACTTGATTTGGAGGTCAGGGTAACTTGTCATAATTGCAAGTTTCCTGGCCACATTAGACAACTTGACAGCAATGTGTTTGAGTGCTTTGTACTCGGTTCCAAAGGGATGACAGTCAACAAAGTAATTTAATGAGAATGCTACAAGTATCCGTAGAATGGATGCATACCATAGTGTTCCTATTTAGAGCTACTAGCAGGGAAAAAATTGTTAAGATTTTTGGTTTGAACATATTTTATTTACAAACATGTATAAAATGGTCACTCAACAGTTGGTTTATGGCAGTAGGAGACATTCATATTTAACTGTGATCCTGCTCACTTCCTGTGTTGCTGGGGCAACAGACTGATGCTTCCACCATGATCAGGGCAGATTTGCATTACATACTACATAAACATCCATAAATAACACCTTTTCAACCAAAAGAGAGCCCATTTCTAAACAATTTAGGCATCCTTTATGTTTCAAATATATGTTAATACATTTTCTTAAGATTATTGTGTGTTTCTGTTGTTCATTTTGTTGAGAAAGTACTTTTGACCATGCTAAATACATGGATCTGCCCTGATGCAGGTGGCTCCCTCTTTTGGTCAATAAGTGTTAGAGTAGGACTGCATTTAGATATGAATACATCCTATTGGAAAGGCGGGCTTGGCCCTATATGAATTCTTCTCCTGGCGAAAAGGACGAGAAACACAGGGTAGTACGAGAGACATGAAAACATATGCTGAAGGTAACATCAAAGTAAATCCTGACAAATTCCAGTCTATGTTACTTCTACCAAATGCTACGTACTGTCCTGATGACTTTTACTTTGAAATAGATGGTATCAAAATAAGGCCAGAAAAATCTGTTAAGCTGCTCAGCGTTTATATAGATGATGAGCTCAAGTTTCATGATCAAGTATCACACTTGTGTAAGCAGGCTTCCAAAGAAATAAGTGTTTTAAGACAATTCTAAAAAATTTTGAGTGAAAAAGAAAAATGCAGATATTTAACGGGTTTATCTATCTAACTTTAACTACTGTCCTTTCGTGTGGCACCTATGTAATCAAGCTGATGCGACAAAAATGGAAAAAATTCAGCAAAGAGCATTGCGGTTTGTCTTAAATGATTACACGTCTTCATACTCAAACGTTTTATATCGGGCAAGAAAATCCTCACTTTATCTGAATAGATTACAAAAATTCTCTATTTGAAATTTGTAAGATTAATATGAAAGACTGTCCTAATTTTCTCTCTGACTTATTTACAGGAAAAGAAACTCAGTATGATTTACGTGACAAAATGAAGTTTGAGCAGCCCGCTTACAACGCTGTTACTTCTGGCAACAGTTCTGTATGGTATCAAGGGGCCAAGCTTTGGAACTCCCTCCCTCCTGATATCAAAGAACAGACAACTCTATCCCAATTCAAAAGACTTAAAAACGCATGGCTTGGCACTTCCTGCTTATGTTCTGTATGTGCCTTATGCTACAGTCCAACCTAGTCGTGTCACTCCCATTGCGAACATGCACCAAGTGTTAAAGTCTCTTCATTGCGTGTCCATTGTATATATCATTTTCCATTCCTCAGACCTCATGGTCGAGTAATAGTGCCTCGGCGCTAATGTTTTAATATTGTACTATGTTCAACTTGAAATAAAGATTATTATTATTATAACAGCCACAGGGACGAGACAGACAGAGTGCGCCTCAGTGATCTTGGATCAGCGCTTGAGATTTTTGAAAGGGGGACATAAGGACCCCCAGATTCTTAACCCTTATAGCGCTAATCACGGCTGTAGTCATTTTCTCATTACTGTAAAACATATCAAGGTTAAAAGTTTCAAATTCCTCACCATGATACTTTTCATTCAAATACCAGTATACCTAATCTAAAACAAAACACAGTCTTTGTTAACAGCATCCCTCAGAACACTTTGCGCGCAATGTGTCCCGAGGAAAGCTGTTGACTCAGTCTTAAAGCAGCGCTTTAAGGGTTAATTATGGTGGTCCTCCATGGACTCTGGTGGACCAGGATACAGCTGATCACAATCCACCATATTGCACATTGCTTCTATCTGGGTGTCATTATGATTATATTTAAGCGCTTTGAATGAATCGTTTGTATTTTCCCATTAAACCCATGGTTTTCTTTCTAACAGAAAATAAAGTAACTTATTTTGTGATGTTTATGAGATTGACTTTTGGGGGGGGGGGGAATGTGGACAATGAAGTGCTAGAGATTAATACAAAATACATCACATATATGCTAATTTTTGGCTTAAATGGACAAGGGGACCTAAAATTGACTAATACGGTACCAGAACTACTGTGGACTGGGGTACCCACCTGTCCCATGATTGGTGAAAGGGAAGCCACAGACAGTGTTGCAGTGCTGCCGGAACTGGAGGCTGACTGTAGGGCCAGTATGTTGGTATTCATGTACTCGTCCGGTGGGGGCGAGGCGTCCTCCCTCAGGGCATGGCTACGGACTAGTACCTTCACTTTGGGATGTGTACTCTGTAAAAAACACAACACAATCAATCAGGCAGGTCACGTATACAATTCTGCATGGTGGTAGCACTTGCTTCCCTGGTAACATGACATTTTCAACCAATGAAAGAAGCTGGTTTTGTTTATCCCCCAGGTGTCTCCACTGATAATGTGGATACTAGGGGAAAGTTATCTGCAGTGCCACCTACAAAGGACACACTGCAAGGACACACTGCATTATTTTTATGCCTTCAACATGATCTACTTTTCAACCATACCTGTAGTTTTATATTCACTGTTCCAGTAGATGGATGACATGATTGAATGCATAGAACACCAATTCACAAATTTATTTGTCTCCTTCTGTGTGAAATTGTATTTTTTACCTTGAAATAAAAGAGGGACCCATTTTACTTGCATTTTTTCGTTTGTTTTGTTTTTGATTAATTGAGTTGACATCAACAGAACACATGAGAATGTGGAAAGTGATTACAATGTAATTCATTTTCATAGATGTGCCCCACTTCTTTGGAAAAACAGGCACAATTTGAGTGTTTCTGCATAAAAAATTTTCAGTTTAACACATGATTTGACTGTCCCGTGTCTCAAAGTTGTTTTTAATGTGTTTTGATACACAACCTTATACATAGCTAGTATAAATGTAAGATTTAAATTTACCCCAGGATTGCTACTTTAAAATGTCCCCTTGAGATCACAGCTAAAATGGCACTACATTCATCATCGTCAGTTCACACAAGTGAAAAATCGCAAAGAAAGATGAGCATAAAGATATTCCAGAATATCACAGATATTCACTATAAACTAGAACAGTCGAATGTTGACAGCATCTACACCTCTTGCTCTGCATACAAGTGGGTACTGTGACCTTGAAAAAGGGGTCAAGGTCACCAAACGTAACCAGGTCAAGAAACAGTGTCAAGGTACAACTGAGATCAATTTACATTTGACAAGGCCAGTGAATTGTCAAATAATTTGCCCACAAGGATTCTCCCCCAGTTATAATTTTCTCCACTCGATTTACAAGCAAACTAAAAAGACAAAAACAAAAATCTATAAACATAAAAAAAAAATTGTGATGACTACCTGGAATTTACTCATAAAAAGCGTAAGATTGATTTCTTCTCTGGTCCCCGGTTCTTACATGGCAAGTCATGCTGCATGTACGCTCCACTACGACATTTGCTACATCACTTGTCAGGCAATAGAAAAACCAGAGAACAAAAGGCCTTTATCACTGTGGCATGGAGTGAGCTGAATAAGAAAATTATATTTTCAGATTTCTCACAAAGAGGCCTTTCATACAAATATCAACATGTCTGCTTCGACATATTCCAGGTCAACATACCTGAGTCAATAGCTTTCCTTGGCATGGGTTGGCCCATTGTGCCCAACCTGCATCAAGGAAAGCTATTGACCTACGGTGTGCCATTATGAATGGTCACACATACAAATCTCCGCACAATGTTTTCTAGTTAGGAGAAATTTAAGTAAAAACTTCCAGGCAGACAACAATTTACATCTGGGCACTTTTGGGCCATTTGAGGGGGAAAGGGTTCAGTCAGCTGTTTCCGTCTTCCTTGATCAATTATGCACTCGTATGACTTGTTAACTGTCTGACAGCCACAATAAAGACCTTTATCAACCCAAAATTCAGAATGAGATTGATCCATCCCCCATGTAAACTGGCTGAAACTGGTTGGTGGCCAAATGTCGTCTGCTTCAATGCTTTGGGCAGATTTCAACAGTGGAATCAGAAGTGAAGGTTGCCCTATCAAAATATCCTACCCTTGGTCAACAGCTTCCAAGGGGCGAGTTTCACAACCAACCCTGGGAAAGCTGCTTATTCAGTCTTAATTCAAGGGGGGTGGGGGGGGGGGGGAAGGATGATACTATAATATGCATCCTTGTTTGTAACAGAAGAGGTACAAAAGATTGTGACTGTCACCAAGGGTTCCCTACGGGTCTGGGCTGAAGCAAAAATTCCAAACTGAATGAAAAGCCAAAATGCCAGTAGACAATGACTACACATGTAAGTGATTCACTTCACCTCAGATTCATCGCATGAAAACAATTTTTTTTTTTGCAAAGAAAATTTTATCTGATGAAACACAACATGCCTACAAATTCTGGCACAAGAATAAAGCAAACTTCGACTGATTCTGCATATTGTTCTGCGTCCCACCGAGAGACCTCTACTACAGTCAGTCCGATGAGTCACCTCCCAAAATACATTGATCAATACCTGGCATTAAACTTTCCTGTCTTCGTGCCTTCCAGGGAGCTGAATTTCAAACAGATGATTATTTCAGAACAATATACACAAACACATAATCTATTTCTGTGGAGAACTATTACAGAATGCACAATGCTTCAAATGTAAGCCCTATTACCTGGTATGCAGCGACAGAATCAACATCATTGTGAAGCCATTAAGTATCAAATATACTGACTTTATTTTCCTCTATTTTAGCTTTTGTCCCACCTTGAAAACTATGAAAGTACGGAAAAGTACACAACAGCATTCATGAGATTCTGTTATCTTCAGTTGTAAATTGAAGTTTTAGTGGAGACAGAACTTCAAATTTTACCTTTAAAATTAGTAGCCTTAAAAATAGTGCTACAGTCTATGTAGTCCAATGCCAGAGCACAGAGGTAAATAATCATATAATGGCTCTCCCTGCTCTTATGACATAACCTCTCCGCAAATATTCCTCGTTACGTCAATCTCATTCTGCTGGACCGTGAGATAGGTTAATACAATGGGACTGTTAACCAAGCTTGCCATAATCAGCCTGCATTTGTAGATAGCCAGAATAGACTTGAGCTCCACTTTCCATAAGGCACACAAAAACATGCACGCTTCAAAATGTTCCACCTTAAACAAGATTAAAAATTAAGAATTGAGAATTTGGTCAAATATTTTAAGACGGGACATAGCGTCTTTTTAATCACCACACCATAACCATATATTGCACTATCCAGCTAACTGACAGATTCCTGTTGCCCATAGTTTACTTCTCAGATGCTTGAACGTGTGCCGTTTGACACAGAATGTGGCTTCACTTAGTCACATAAAACCCTGGGAGGTCACGATGACATTTTAGCTGCAGAAAGTGCCGGGTGCATCAGAGCTGAACAGGTTTGATTTCCACTCGAATGTAATCAATAGTTTTTGCTGTGCACAGCATTCATCTCAACAATACCCCGCATCGCTGGTGGAACACAGGTCAAGGTGAGCATAAAACCAACTGAAAATTAAATAGATGGATCTGAGTTTAAGTCAGTACACACCAAGAATCCTCCCCTTCACAGGTGTAATGCATAGACATGTCACAGCTTTGTTCACCTATAGCCACTTTTCAATTTCAAATTTTTCATTATTGCATTGCAGCCATCATTCCCGTTTAATTTACATTGAAATATTTATTCACAGTTCTGTGATATGGAAAATTGGTAGACTGGAAAACTGAGTCAGTTTGTTGTAAAGTAAGGCAAGATTTGGTATTGCGTGGATTAACCCCTTGAACCCCGACCAAAACTGGCTGGAGGTAACCTGCCACCTACATGTACTTCAATGAAATTTTTAACAATTTACTTTATTAATAATGAAAAACATTTTGAATGAAAAAAAGGTGACCTCTCTGGAAAGCTGCCTCCAAAGGGTGAGTGGGTGGGTGGGTGGGTGGGTAGAGGTCATAGCACAACTGCTGGGTTACATTGTGCAACCTTTCCCATGCCAAAAATCTTTTCACAGTACATGTATCAAAATATTTCAAAATATAATGCAAGTGTTAAAATTATCTTAGAATCAACATGACAAGGCAGAGGCGCTGGACCATCTTACCCTGGGCACCCCAACCCTGATGTTCAATTTACCCTGCAATTGTGGCACCCCATGTGATCAAGCTCTTTCTCAATCAATTCTGATACAATAAGCATTGGGACTGTGCTGCCCTCCACGTCATCCCACTCGGCTTATCAACCCTGATGATAAGCACATTGACTGTGGTGCCCCCTGTCATTCTATTCTGCTCATCAACCCCCATAATGAGCATGGCTACTACAGCGCCCCTGGGTCATCCTACTCTATCAACCCTGATAATGAACATGGTGGCTGTGGTGACCCCGGGGTCATCATGATCTGTGTCTGTCCATCCTCATATGATAATGAGCACGGCTACTGTAGCGCCCCCTGGGTCATAATCCAAGCCTATTAACCCTGACATGATAATGAGCATACAGTGGTCCCCCTCTTATAAGGCCACCCCAAGTGCACCAGAAATGCGGCCTTATGGGGGGGGGGGGGTAGCCTCTCTTGAGGGGGAAATAAAAATGCATGGACAACTGGCCTTTGTAGAAGGGGTGGCCTCTCACCAGGGGGGCTTTACAAGAGGGGGCCCACTGTATTTGTACAGCGGCTCTGGGTCTCTTACTTTTCTGCCTATTCTTCATTCTATTCAAGTCGGGCTGACTCAGCAGTTAAGTGTACACAGCATACAAGGGATGCACCAAGCAACATGACAAGCTTAAAATATACACAACAAGGGGCTGGGCTAAGTAATATAACGTGTCAGGTACCAGGCTGTCACCCCTAGATACAAATTAACACCTGCAGTCAATTCAGAAAACTCTACACCCAATTCACATGATTCTGCTTTAATTTACCTCAATGTAAGATTACAGTCATTTAACCCTTTCAGGGTGAGTCAACAGCTTTCTTGAGTACACCCTGGACTCAGTGAAATCAGACGTGAAAACTGTTGACTTATACGGCCAAAATATCCACATTAAAGAAAAAAGTCGCCTTAAGTTCAAATGAGCTGTGGAAGACATTTACGACACAAGGACACTTTCTGTCAATTTTTCAGCAAACCAATCAACACAGTCTGCATGAGGTCCTTCGGGGTTAATCTTTCAGAATCACTAACAGAACTTTTGACACACTGCAAAATTGAACACACCAGACAGACTTAGTAGACCTGAAGATTTACCACGGGAAAGGATCATACGATGCCAGGACAAACCTTGCACCAACACACCCCCCTTTACATTTCCTGCATCCCACCCAACAACAAAATCCATTTTCAGTCGATGCCAACTGTTACCTTGATGTTACCTATGTACCGTTTGACACATTAGAATGGCACGGAATTCAACCTTTTTTTTTTTTTTTTTTTACACCCACCTCAAAATTTGATCACACTCTCCGAACACTGTTAAGTAGTGGTACCACCAGCAAAGTGTTCATTCTCCACGGTTTAAAAACAGGAGAGAGAGAGAGAGAGAGGAGAGAGAGAGAGAGAGAGAGAGAGGAGAGAGAGAGAGAAGAGAGAGAGAGAGAGAGGAGAGAGAGAGAGAGAGAGAGAGAGAGAGAGAGAGAGAGAGAGAGAGAGAGAGAGAGAAGAGAGAGAGAGAGAGAGAGAGAGAGAGAGAGAGAGAGAGAGAGAGATTAAATTCTGTTCTAGACAATTATTACCGAGACTTGATAGCAAGACCTCTGTCTGGGTTTGAGTGAAATACCTGGATTCATATATCAGCTGAAAGACAAAAAAAAAAAAAAAAAAAAAAAAAAGAGAAAAACCTGCTGAATTCATCTGCTGTGCACTTCTACAAGCATTGTCCCCTTAACCCTTTTCTACTTTGATGATTTAAAGCCCTCTCAGGTCATAACTCCTCACTGTCCACATTTCTGCTGAATTTTCTCCTATTTTGGGTAAGATAATCTTCAGAGAACATAACACGACAGCATGTCCAAGTCAACAGCTTTCTTTGGCACTGGGTACCATACGCACCAAGGAAATCTGTTGACTTGTCCTTTTTTTTTATCCATCACAAAAGGGTTAACAATTGCAAATAGGATCCTGGAGACTTGGTTAAGAATTGATACTGTGTGTAGCAACTCTGTCGGGTTTTAGTTTTGTGAAGAATAGGCGCCACATTGCTCTCTCTGTGTCGCACAGCACTACAGACAAGGGACACCAGTGAAGAAGACATTTTGAATAGTGGAGGTTGGGGCAAAATATTTTGAATGGAAGAAGTAGGGAGGCCATTTTTAAATTGGAAAGATTGAGAGCAGGCCATTTTGAATGAGGGAAGTTGAAAGGTGGCCATTTTGAATTGGAGAGGCTAGAAAGAGGTTTTGACTGGGGTACTCGGGAAGAGGTCATTTTGTATCGGGGAGGTGGAGGGGAGGACATTTTGCATAGCAGAAGTTGGGAGGGCATTTTGGATAGGCAAGGTTCAGAGGACACTGTGAACAGGGAGGTTAGGATCAAGACACTTTGAGGGCAGGATGTTGGGATGAGGACTTGAGGTTTCAGACTGACGGGTACATAACATGGAAGTCAGGACTTGTGGCGAAGGTCTTTGGTTCAAGCAAGGACAGCACAGTAGTACCTGCCTTGACACACCACTCTGTCTTGAAGCATATTTTCAACATACCGTGCTTAGTATTTTTCGTGTTATTCGTAACTCTTATGAAAAAACAATCTTTCTTGGGAGACCATCTGTCTTCCAAGACCACAACTTGGTCATCCTTGGGGGCTGGTCCTTGAAGACTGGTCTCATTGTATTACTGTAAATTGCTTTATTTTTGCGTGTATAAATTTTCAGTTTTTTGTATTTTTGACATTTAAATGTAGTTTCAATTTTGCTGTTTTGGACATAATTCCCATTCAAACAATGTTAAAATACTATTTTACTGTGATTTTATTTTCATGGTTTTGTGCCATCAGCAAAATAAGCAAAAATAAGAATACAGCAAAATTAAAGCAATTTCCAGTACTTCAGAACCAAAACATTAAAGGCCCTGCTGCGAAGTTGATCAGCTTATCAATTTACTCATTTGGATTGACAAAAATGGAAATTTATGCAGGAACTGTACCATGTTCCCCATTATCCGTAACATTTTGTTCCATGATGAAGTAAACTGAAAAAGCATATGAATCTGTCCTCTGAAGAATCAGTAAAAAGCTGCTTTTTTCTTTATTTTGCATGTGACCAGTTGTGTGACAAACACTGTATTTTACACATTTTCCACTCCTCATCAAGAAATACTGACCTTAGTGAGCAAAGCAAGCCAAATGCTTTGTAACACCAAGCACTGGGCAAGAGAATATTTTGAATAGAATGGATTTCGAGATACTGCCACACTTGCTATGGTCAAGGGCCGAGAAGCATTTTATTTTAAGCCAGACAGGGTTAAAACAAGAGGGGCAGTTACTTATGCCATGTGCAGGAGTAAAAAGTGTGATCAAACCAAGCACAGAACAAGTTACCCGATTACATCTAAAAGCTCACTCCATGCCACACATTGGGATCATTTTATCAGGACCCACACCATTACCCCTGGACTACACTTCATCGCATCCCACAGGACCACAACACACATAATGTACGTCTGAGGATTGATGGACGCCATGCAGTAAATCTATGACCCTAAGCTCCTTGAAATTATTATTTTTGTAGTAGATACATGAATAATTTAGCCAGAGCTTGGGCCCTCATATAATTCTCAGTAACATGTCTGCCCACTCAAATTGTATTTGCCATTTTGTTCCCCATTCCTTATCCCTCTCTCCCTCTCCCTCCAGCCCCACCCCCTACCCCCCGGCCCCCTCCCCCTTTGACTGGCTGGTGGTCAAGTGATGTCTGCTTCAACGTTTTCAATTTATAATTTCAACTGTAGGAGTAATAGAGCAGTGTACCACGAGACTTTGGAGGATTAAGAGACCACAGCTCTATTACTCCCACAAAGTCTCCTGTCACACTGCTCCATTACTCCCACAAAGTCTCCTGTCACACTGCTCCATTACTCCCACAGTCTCCTGTCACACTGCTCTATTAATCCCACAAAGTCCCCTGTCACACTGCTCTATTCATCCTACAAAGTCTCCTGTCACACTGCTCTGTTACTCCCACAAAGTCTCATCCCACGCTGCTCTATTACTCCCACAAAGTGCCCTGTCACGCTGCTCTATTAATCCCAGTCTCCTGTCACACTGCTCTATTTCCACAAATTCTCCGGTCACACTGCTGTATTACTCCCACAGTGCCCTTCCACACTTCTCTATTACTCCCACAAAGTGCCCTGTCACACTGCTCTATTAATCCCCCAGTCTCCTGTCACACTGCTCTATTACTCCCACAAAGTCTCCTGTCACACTGCTCCATCAATCCCACAATGTCTCCTGTCACACTGCTCTATTACTCCCACAAAGTGCCCTGTCACACTGCTCTATTAATCCCATAAATTCCCGTCACACTGCTCTATTACTCCCACAAAGTGCCCTGTCACACTGCTCTATTAATCCCATAAATTCCCATCACACTGCTCTATTACTCCCACAAAGTGCCCTGTCACACTGCTCTATTAATCCCATAAATTCCCCTGTCACACTGCTCTATTACTCCCACAAAGTGCCCTGTCACACTGCTCTATTAATCCCATAAATTCCCCTGTCACACTGCTCTATTACTCCCACAAAGTGCCCTGTCACACTGCTCTATTAATCCCATAAATTCCCATCACACTGCTCTATTACTCCCACAAAGTGCCCTGTCACACTGCTCTATCAATCCTGCAAAGTCTTCTGTCACACTGCTCTATCAATCCTGCAAAGTCTTCTGTCACACTGCTCTATCAATCCTGCAAAGTCTTCTGTCACACTGCTCTATCAATCCTACATCCTTACTACACAGTGCTCAATCACTACCTCACTAATCCTAGTCTCACCTCACACTGCTCTACTAATCACACAGTCATATTTCACACTGCTCTGGAGACTAGTTATCCTACTGAGTCTTCATCTCACACTGTGAATCCTACAGATGACACCCGAGGAGGACAACTAGTCCCTTAACCCACTGTCTTATTTTAAAACCTGTCGACTGATATCACAGATCCTAATCTACCTCAGGTGACTCCACTGTAACCTTATCACGCATATTTTCTTTTCCACCAAACAAACTCTAACATGCCAATTTATGTAAGATAAAGTATCAGGAGCAAGGAGACAAAAAAATATCACCCCAAAACATGAATATGATCAGCTTTGTATATCTTGCACCTGATGACTGCATAGAAACAATACTTTAACTCTTTTCTCTCTCTCTCTCTCTCTCTCTCGGCCACTAAAAAAGAAAAATTCACTGACAAGTTTTGTCTGGTAGATGTAATCAATATTAGTAAGTCCAGATATACATATACCAGATGAACATTTCAATGGACAGTTGAGAAAATTCAAGCAATCACCTGTACATTACATGCAAAAGCTGAAATATGTGGTTAAAATATTTGTTGAAAACAAAAAGAGAACCCTCCAAAAGGATAAGGAATGAGCAGGAGTTAAGAGGTTTAAATGACACACCTTGTTTTTCCTTTTCCTTGGGCAAGCAATCAGTACTTTTACCTGACTCGACCTTAATGTAGTTAGCTTTTGCTATGTTTCCTGAACTCGACCAACGCAATGCTGGCAGCGGCCCTGTCGGGCTGGCAGCACGCGAGCAGACACCCACATGCTGCCGAGACAGCGGCAGTACAGCGCAATATGTCTGGCTCCAGTCATCGTACCTTTTAACCTGCATTGCTCCATGCACGTCCACCTTGTATCTCCTGCTCCACCCCCCACCCCCACCCCACTACCCACAAAAAAGAGAAGAAAAAAAGCATTGAGGCCCTAACAATTTTATCGTGCATTTTATGAAGAACTTTATTGAAGACAGATTTTCCCCTGAGATGTTTCCATCTGAGCAACTCTAATGTGTACTGTTGGTCCAATCTGATGATGCCTGCCAAAGTCAAGGGCCAAACCACTGGCATTCTACCATCATGCATGTGGTCCGAGAGCTGCATTAGTCATAAGTCATTGTGGCAGAACATATGACTCCAGGCATATTGTTTCAAATGTGGAAGAATTTGCTGTGTTGCAGTCTACAGAGCAATCAATTTCAGCAAGAACTGAGAGTCAAGAAACAGCTGTACGGAGACCACTGTTCACTAAGTCTATGTAATAACACTTGGCACCATGGTTGTGTGGCATGCAATCGTATTGACATATAAGCAATCCAATGTTATGGTCTGTGACTCACAGTTTAAATGAAATGCCCTTGATGGAACACGGCCACACCTTTCTCCGCACCAGACTTCAGCCAATCACACCTGTGGTTTGTCATCAACCACCGAGGTCACTGGGTTTAACCAACTTTTAGACAAACATGTTTAAACCTAAGGTTTCACTTTAAGAGATCTGTAATGGAGTTAAAGTGCTACTTAAAGATTCCCTCTTAGAAACCTGGGCTTTAAATTAAGAATTAAGAAAAGCCAAGTGTGTACTCACACAAACTACACTTAGGCCTTTCTGTAGCCACTGAAGCAGAACCATCAATGCCCATTCAAAACTTGCTACCATGCAGTAGCTTCAAATTCTAGAATTTGTCATTGCAAAGGTAACAGCTACAGTACTTAAAAGCTGGGATTTCAGTTTTAACATCCCCGTTGTGAAAACCCAGTTTTAACTCTTTTAGTGTTGAGCACGACTAAAGTCGATCTACTTTAGTCAAACTAGTCTGAATTATCACCAGGATCCCAGATTTGTATTCCTCGTAAAAGGACCTTTCATTCAAGTACCAGTATGCCTGTAGTTCCAGAGGGAATATCCCAGGTCAACAGCTTTTTTCCGCAAACATTGGGTGCATTGCACCCAATGCGCTGAGAGAAGCTGTTGACTCAGTCCAAAATTTGGCACTGAAAGAGTTAAGTTCGACAACCTCCACAGCAAAGTTGAAGTTTTATTTCCAAAACCTTCGGAGTGAAGAAGAATTTAAGTTGAACTTGAAGAAGACTTCCACAATGAAAGCTGGGCTTTAGAAATAAACTTTTTAGCTCGTTTGGTAGTTTTTGAGCCGAGTCAACAGTATTCCTCGGTGTGTTTCGGGGGGCATTGCGTCCAAAGCGTGAGGAAAGCTGTTGACCTGGACTATTTCACTCTATGCAATTATAGACATGTTGCTATTTAAATGATATGTCTTTTTACCAGGAACATGAATCTAGCACCCGTTTTGTGATTCACGGCAGTTCATTTTAAATACTTCAGCTTTGATAGTAGTTGGCACAGAAAGAGTTAACTGCTGATCACAGCAAAACTCCTGCTCGTCTGAAGTCCTATAATGATTCCAGACTCAAATTACTAGTGAAAAGACCTTTATTCAAGTACCACCATGGCTATATTTCAAGTCAAAAAGAGATTGAGAGAGGTCAACATCTTTCCTAGGCCCACTTTAGGTGCATGGTGCTTGAAGTATGGTGAGGAAAGCTGTTGACTCATAATATATTCATTTTCAGGTGGGAGCCTGATGGTTACTATTACACATCTGCTGCCTAATTAAAATGCATCGTTCAGTTGGATCTTAGTCTTTATATGCCTCATTAATTTAACTGTTTATGATATCAGAGCCAGGAGGGTTCAACCGGGAATTGAATATTGTACATTAAATAATGCTTATGTCCCGAGTTCCAAAGAGACATTGCCAACATGAAGCAAGCATTTCAAGCTGGGAATCTCATCATGGAGATCATATAGCATGGTGTAACCATCATGGTGATTACTTTTGAAGCTGCTTTCAGGGTGGTCTCCCAAGGGCAGAGCTTCTATCCAGGCAGTGCAGTAGAAACAAGTTGTATTTTGTAACACAACTTTCATTTCTGTAACTATGTTTACCCTGCAATGGTGACAAGCTGTCCTCTTTTTTCCTTTTCTTTTTTTTTTTAAACAGAGAGAGAGAGACAGAGCCACTGTGTTGCACGTCGCACATCACACGGCAGTAATGGAAGTTGTGTGTGGCGTTTTACATCTGCCACACACCATAAAGACGGCTAAAGCCCGTTCAGCCAGCTGCCATTAACACAGCCAAAGCAATGCAAGAACCACTGATCCAGGCTTTAACCATCAATTGTCGCATACAACTTCAAAGGCTTTTTCTTCCAGGACAGTATTTTTTTCACGATTTTTTTTTTTGGGGGGGGGGGTATACACTGTTTTCTTCTGTGTTCTGTACTTTTTGCTGGTCACTGATACAATAGACCAGTCACTGGAGCAAATGTGTTCGCAAGAAACAAGTTGCCCGGCAACTCCGCCGTGAACACCTGAAGCATCTCAGCCCGGAATGTTGATTTCAACACATCTGTATTGATCTGACAAAAATATGAAGAAACCACTTGCCACACTGCATGCAAATGTGAAAAAATACGAAAAAAAATCTTGGCATTTATATTCTAGGTATCAGAAACTGTAAATGTAAAATTGTACTCCATCAATCTAAGCTCAAAAGCATCGAAGCAGAAGTCATACCTATTTAATGTGTCCCCATGCACTTATACCCGACCATTGACCAAGATCAATATTGTGCCACTAAATATCCTATCAATAATGGATCACAATAAATACACCATTACCATCAGAAACTGTGGCAGAATAAAAAGCATACATAGCAGGGGTTTTTTCTTACGTCAAATCCCCCCAGCAAAAATTGCAGGCCTGAGTGCTTCTATGGCAAGAATAATTGGCTCCCATTTAAAACACGAAAAAGGCTTCATTTTTGCTGGGACACTTTACAACATCCAGCGTGTTCAGCTATGTATAATATCTGTGGCATGAACAATCAAACGTTACGTGCTGACCACAGAAGAAAATTCAGTTATTACCCCTTTTTTAAGTGCCCCTGCTCTCTTAAGGACCCCAGATACAGTTTCGTTGTAATGGGTTCTGATGTAACGTTAGGATGTTGTTTTGGGGCTGTGTGCGTTATGGTACTTTATGCATACGGGTATTCCCATCACATTTCGGGCAAATATGAGCTCATACAAAATGCAATTCTGTGAACAAAAATGCAGACTGCACCTTTCTACCTATTGGTATGAAAATGAGGATAATAATTCATGGCAATGGTGGGAGCTCTACTTTACAGGGCTATATTTGAAAACAAGAGGCCCAGGTGTCTCATGCTCTGCTGACCACCATCACCAAAAAATCATTTCCTATAATGTATTCCCTCCACCACCTTGAAAAATTCATCAAGGTCACCCTTGTTATGCAATACCAAATTTCCACATGATACACATTTGTGGTACATTTGGTATCATTTGCCTCATTCTTTATCAAGATATTCAATTAAATATCCTTTTTACGTTCAATGTAATCAAGTGCAATTTTAGTCTCAAGATGCAATTTTCTTTGCCATTGATGTCCAAGCTACACCCTGCCATTACAAAATCACCTCTTTCAACTTTACAGAGCTGCATCCTAAAAAAAAATTGATCAAGGTCACTGAAATTACATAACATACTAGCACTGGTCATGGTCTATATATCCTATAAATTTGGCAAGTCTAATTCAATTACTTTTCGAGCTGTGGAATTTTATATCTTTAAACATATTTTGCCACATAACTGCTGTCAAATTATAGGTGGTGCCACTAGTATCATAAGTACCTGAGACTTTGACTTTCTCCACAATCCCACTACATTTCATGAGGATCTACCAAACATTACGGATAACAGCGCATGTCACAAGATTTTCACATTTTGACCCATATATTACATAATACTGTCGGTGGCACCACCCATATCATTCTTAACCTAGATCTTTATACACTTGATGAGCCCTAAAAGTTATATGGAGCTATCTTAAAAACTGTGGACTCTGTCACGCTCATGAGCAAAAAGTTTATGGACAGATGGACAGAAGGAAGAAAGGAAGGACTAACAGACATGAATGACTGCATAAGCTCTGCGAACATCGGTCAGCAGAGATAACAAGAGAACCATGGACCTAATCCTCTGCTGACATATAATCTGATGACCATCAGAAATTAATCAAGGTCATTCACATTATGCAATATCAAGCTTCCACATGATACACATTTCTGGTACATTTGGTATCATTTGCCTTATTCTAAGTTATCAAGATATAGAATTAATGCCATTGAAAAATAGGTCAAGGTCACACAATCATTGGGTCATGGTGACCGAAATGTAGGTCATCACGTAGTTTATGTACAATATATCCAACTGCAAATTTTGATGCAGCAACTCAATTCTCTTTGCCATTGATGTCCAAGCTACACACTGCTTTTACAAAATCACCTCTTCCAAATTTACACGCCTGGTGACCTAAGACAAATACGTCCAGGTCACAAATATTACATAATATTTTACCACTGGACATGATCCATATCCAACAAATTTGGCATCTCTAATTCAGTTATTTTTTGAGATATGGAATTTTATATCTTTCAACACATTTTGGCCGAGATACAAAACCTAGAGACCTAGATTTACAACAGGACATATTTCATTTATAGCATACATTCCCATGGGATATTTCATACCACACTGTCAAGGTACAAGGTAAGTGTACGCTAGAACTGAGTAGTACATATGTCACTGGGATCCAGACACTTGACCTAGTGACCTAGTGACCTAGTTTTAATTCATGGCATGTATTGAAATTCAGTCTTGAAATGTCCATGTCTTAGTTTTTATGAAAGAACAAAATTATATCCAACGGTGATGAATTGTGAATGAATCTATCTCTATGAAGCAGACCTTTGACCTGGCCTAGTGACCTACTTATGCTCCATAACAATAATTTTCAATGTCATGCAGCAATATTCCCTGCTTCATTACTCCCCCCCCCCCCCCCTCAATGACAGGAACTATTTTCCCTCCCAAAATTAGCATATTTATGACTTGTCAAAGTTCCACATCAATATATTTCAAAATTGACACCGGGTCCAACACCATCTCCTTCAAAGTCATTCATGAAAGCTTCTAAATTTGCTCATTCATGACTGGCAAATGCGGTACAAAAAAAACTGATGAACTTGTACTTCTTGTAAAATAGTTTGAAGTCTGTCCAGAAATTGCCTTGGATGGAGTTAATGGATTGTGGATGGGGTCCAACGACAAGAGGATGGACTTCACTGGACAGTTGGTGAAGTCTAATGGACTTGAACAGTCAACCATGGATGGGATCAAGAAATTCACATATTGCACTGTGGACTGAATCCAGCAAACACCCATAGACAGTGGACTGTGGATGGGGTCCAGTGGACTCACACATTGGACTGCATGGTGTCCAGTGGACTCACACACTGGACTGTACAATGTACAGTGGACTCACAGTGGACTGCATACTGTACAGTGGACTCACATTGGACTGCATACTGTACAGTGGACTCACTTTGGACTGCATAGAGTACAGTGCACTCACACCTTGGACTACACAGTGTCCAGTGGACTCACCTGTGTAGGACCACTCTTGTCAGAGTCCGTGCTACCCTGTGCCTCCAGCTTCTTGTTTCCTTCCTCTGGGGAGCTTGACTCAGGAGAACCGCCCGGGGTGTTCACCACTGGAGTTTCTACACCAGCTAAAAAAACAAACAACAATGTTGGCTATTTTCATAAATATAACTGTAATGCCATGTACAACGCTGGAACCTGTATCCTGGAGTTTTGCCCTATATGAACAAGTCACCACAGATAGTAACTACGTACAAATCCCGTCAGCCAGCTGTTTCAACAGTGGGTACATTAACATGCATCCTAGTTACCATAAGGTTACTAACCCCCCCCCCCCCCAAAATTAATCAGCCTTCCTTGGCGTGGGTTTTTCTTGGCACTAAGTGCCCAACCCCTGCCAAGGAAAGCTATTGACCTCAGGCATGTAATCTTGATAGGTCTTAAGTACAGTCATATTGTTTTTCATTACTGTTGAAATCTGTTGAAAACACTGAAGCAGACGACATTTGATCGACAGCCAGTTTTGGCCGGTTTAAAGGGGTAAGGGTTGAAGAAGAATGATAATTAACAAACTGAAACAATACAATAGCACAGTAACCTGGCAAGACCTTTTTTCTGTTTTCAAAGTCCACTTCTATTAATTCACCTGATAGTTCTGAATCAAATTTTTCACATAAAAGTATACAATCACATAGTGCTTAATAATCTTTGCTAATTAACTAATGAAGGACGTGGAGAAAGAAGTAAGACTAGAAGTCAATCAGTGACCGCAAAACACCTCGGCCAGGATGGAGGGACAGACAGACGAACGGACGTGTAGGTGACGACAATACCCCTCTAGTAGGTCATGTTACTTCTGTTTAACCTAATGACAAAGCTTTGGTGCAAATGCAATAATCAGAGATATCATGGCCTGGCTATTTTTCTTTAATGCAGTACTGTGACCTAAATATGTGACCCAGTGACCTAGTTTTTTATAGGCACTTGGGGCATCCTTAGGACCAACTGTCATATATTATTGATGAAGCTACATTCAATATTACTTTAGATATTATGTTAACAGAGTTTTTTTCTTCAAGGTAGTACTATGACCTAAATATGTGACCTAGAGACCTACTTTTCAAATGGCACCTGAAGCATCTCAATGGCCTTCTGTGATAAAAAAAATGGTCTCTGTAAAGGGAGTATTTCTGGAGATAAGGCATGGGCAAGGCCATTTTCTTCAATGTAGCACTGTGACCTAAATATGTGACCCAGTGACCTAGTTTTTACTAGGTGTCTGAGGCATCCTTAGGACCAACTGTCATCAATAATTGGTGCAGCTACAATGAGTAATTTAACATTTGAAGATAGTGACCTACTTTTCAATAGGCACCTGAAGCACCTCAATAACCCCCTGTGATAAAAGTTAGGTCTCTGTAAAGTGAGTATTTTTTGAGATGTGGCATTAACAAGGCATGGACGAACAGATGGACAGACGTCTCCTTTGAAACTTAGAAGCTTCATACACTATTCCACTACACCAACACTAGTATAAACAGGTAAATAGTAATACAATTTTTAGCACCATAAACGGACAGAGACATGGGTGATGACAATACCCCTCCAGCCTTATGAGCCAAGGGGTAAAAAAACAATATTTGTATTATGCAAGGTTTATCTGTCATAAATTTTTTCTAGCTCGCTGGAGTGATTGTTGAGAAGCAGCTTGACAAGGTGCGATAGCTTTTAATGAGCAAACCACAGTACTTTGCCAAAAAGAACTAGTACAGTTGTCAATGACAGACTGGATACCACCCCCACACATCCCCCACCCCCAGCTTTGCATACACATGGGTCCCATGACCTCGAAAACTGAGGTCAAGGTCACTAAAAATGTACCCAGGTCAAGAAATAATGTCAAGGTACAAATAAGGTAAATCTGAGTTTGATGTGCACTGTCAATCAAGAGGTACCTTGTTTGCAAGCATGTTCCTACAGATGGACATTGAGACAAACCGCAAACAGTATACCCCTCCAAACTTTTTTTGCGAGAGGTATAATAGTTGGCCTGGCAGGTGGAACTCCAACTAAACAATGCCTACCTGCCACACAAAATCCACAAGGCTGGGCATAACGGTTTCCAAGAAACCGAACGGAGAAAACTGCTTCAACCGATTGAAGAACAAATGGAAGGATGAACAATTATCATTTCCATACCCCTCCCCCCTGCCCCCACTTCATGGGCAGGGGATAATACAGTAGTCCCTCCTTTGAAAGACCACTCCTTTGGAAGACCACCTCCTTTGAAAGACCACAATTGTCAGGTCTCTCTGTAGTACTTTTCATGTTATTTATACCTCCTTTGAGGGACCACCTGCTTTATGTGACCGCCTTTTGGGTGGCACTAGGAGCGGTCTCTCAAAGGAGGGACTACTGTAAAATCAAACAGCCAGCTTGAATTCTTTTGATAAATTTGTTATATGTTCTTTTGGTAAAAGGCTACACATTGTACAGAGCTGCATATGGACCCAACATTTTTATATCCAGATTTGATCTCATCTTTAATAAGTTTAAACAGAAAACCTTTACATGTCGCAAATGTATGTTTATCCTACATGTACATATTTCTGTGTTCCATGATAATACAAGAAATTTCATAATCTGCAAAATTTTACAGAAACATTCTGTCTCTTACATGTCATTCTCCTGTTGCACCGCTATTTGGAAAAAAAAAACTAGTTTATGCCAATAATTTCAGTGTCTGGCAGTTCTTCTTTATTTTTTTTACAATAAAACACAAGAGGACACACTTGCGAACGTGGGTGTGTGTTCTAAACTCACCCCACCTCAAACATGAATGACCAAAACTCTGACCAAAGATTCTACCCTTAATATCTTTCACTGAATTTTATGTATTTCATTCAAACCAGAGTTCTAAATTGGGGGCTCAGTCATTACATTGTTATTTTGTAAGCACCACAGGCACTTATGAGGAGGAAATACACTCTATGCACAACACTTGCGGTGACTATTCACAGCTTTGCCTACAGTGACTCTATGACATACCAGCAGGCACAATGGTGGCATCAGATGTCTCGCTACTGGGACTATTGTCTTCATCTTCCACTTCTTCGATCTCATCCTGCTTTGACAGACGAGACTTGCTGCTTCGCCGCTCCAACTTCTCCTTAACCTCCGCCATCTTTCTTTGTGGTTACGGGACTCTGTAACAAACACAAGTGAGATTGTAAATCACCAAATAACCACACCATACCCGCATACCCTGCACATATGCATCATCATAACTCTTGCACATATGCATAACATTAACTCCTGTGCATATGCATTGTATCAACTTTAGGACATATGCATTGCATCATTATACAAGCTGTCATGAGCTTAGTTTGTGGTTGAGACAAAATGATTCTGGGCAGGAAACCATGAAGTGCAAAGCGGTGAGTGATTTCCTTGCATCCCATAATATTTCTATGGAAGATTCTGTTTTAGTAGACAGAAAATGATAGTTTTTAAGCTAAAAAGAGGCCAGAAACTCACAGAAAAGCATAACCACCCAACGCTGCCATACACAGATGAATCGGTCTACTTGTGTAGAAATGTAATGCGGTACACATACTTTTATTATCCTCCCAAGAGCGTCATTATGGGATATTAAATCCTGCATGTTTGCATTATATTAACTTGCACATATGCATCATATCAATCCTTGCACATACGCATCATAATATCTCCCACATATGCATCATATTTACTTGCACATATGAATCATGAATATCAATTCTACGATATATGAATCATATTAACTTTTGTACATATGCATCACAGGTCAACAGCCAATCATGGACTCAGGAAACTGTTGGCTCAGGTCTCGTCAGATCTGGCAAAGGGTTAGCCTGGAAAGTACCTTTTTTTATTCCTTCCACGTGGATTTTTTTTTTTTTTTTACAAAGAACAGTAGGATACCAAGAACTGACGGAAGTAAGCTTCAGTTCATCTGTGGCAGAATTTCTAGGTCACAAAAGGTCAGGGTGAGGGCCGCCCGTGTTTTGAAGTGGAAGAACAACACTGGCCAGACACAGACATGCTTTTTAAGCCTCTGCAGGCCGAGGGGAAAACACCCGGCAGAAGACAGACAAAAATAGAAGACACCGATCAGGACAATGAAAAGATACAAAAGCTCTCAAATGCAAAGAAATCCTACATGGAATCAGAGACGTAGAGCATTTTCAAGATGCATTGGCAAAAAGGTGTATGCCTGGCTTGACTGTGATATTATATATTATATCTATTTGAATGTGTGATACTGTTTTATTATGGGTGCTATCGTGTATTACTGCTAGGTTCTTTTTTTTTTACTGTGACAACCCTTGTGCCACCTCAGGTGTTCACCTTTCTACTCAGCGACACTGAAAGTGCTCAATTCAAACCAGAATAGTTATGACTCAATACAAACTCTGTTATTATACACAGAACTCGGAGACTTGATCAATGAATGGCACTGCATTGGTTGTCCTGCCCGTCTGTGGCACACTTTGTGCAGTTTAACAGCCAGTTCAATGTATAATTGGATGCTTTTGTTAATTTACAAGTTAGCAATCTGTCATGGCCACTATCACAGTGATTATGGTAACACTTCTTGACAGACTGACAACATGTGGCAAAGTGAGATTTTAATGTAGTTTTTGCATGTTTTGAAGCATTAACTCATTCCATACCATGGTCACAGGTCTTGGTCAGTGGTTCTGGCACTGTCTGGCATGTCATGCTGCAGCTGCCGTAAGGGCAGCTGCAGCATGACTTGCCAGGCAGTGCCAGACTATAGGCATGTTGGTACTTAAACAAAAGCTCTTTTCATGAAGAATTTAAATATGCAATTGTCGTCTTAAATCTAGGTAAATATACAGAAAAATCAGGGACTGGTATAGAATGAGTTAATGTACCAGCAGATACTTCCTTTAGCTCTGTATAGTACTCAACTGAAGATAAATGACGATGATGATGTCATTTCAATCTCAAGAATGAATAACCAGAGCCATGCCCAGGGGGCATGAATGTCTCGCCAGCATTCAGTAGCAATGTAATTGTAAGACCAAACATTATAATGGTATTTAGTAGATCTATGTTGAATGTATCAAGTAAATCTCAATATATTTACTCAGAATATACCACTTTTTTTTTTTTAAACAAAATGGCCAATAAAGTATATAACATCTTAATACAAATCAGAGCTTGACATGCCAGTTTCAAGCTCCGTAGTGATAGATGTCATGTAAAGCACTTAATACCCCTTGGCCAACATGACTTCATATGTTCAGTTACCTAAGTTTGACCTTCAAAGGACACTTCAAGATGAATTTAAGAACACCAAAAATAAAGCATAGGTACTTTGCTATTCATCTTAAATAGTAACTAGGGACCTACAATCAACTATACCCAAGACACACAAGGAAAATAAGATTTGTCGAGTCAAAAGTAGGTCAAAGTCATCCACTTTCAAGAGATTTCTGACGTTTTGTAAGATGCAAAGCTAGTATAAATTTGGTGAACTTGGTTTGACTCTTGGCCATGAATAGCATTGTACATTCGAGGATGCAATGCATCTGACCTCCAAAGTAGGTCAAAAATACATCAAGGCCACCCACTTTCAATAGACTTCTAAAGCTTTCCTAAGAAGCAAAGGTGGTGTAAGTTTGGTAAACTTGGCTTGAATTCGTCAAAAGTTGCAGTGGTAACGCCACGTTTTGCATTTCACCCATGAAAATACATTTAGGTCGTTGAAATCAGTTGAGGTCATCCAATTTCAACAGGCTTCTGAAGCTTCTAAGTGTGACAGTGATGACCCTCATCTCTAGGGATGATTACAATGAATCATCCACCCAAGCATGAAAGCCTTTCCTAGTCTAGTTAGTGAAATAATGCCACTCAGAAGTTTTTCTCCAATGCTCAATCAAGCATAAAGTAATCAGTGAAGTGTGACAGTGATGACCCTCATCTCTAGGGATGATTACAATAAGTCATCCACCCAAATATGAAAGGCCTATGTAGTCTAGTTAGTGAAATAATGCCACTCCGAAGTTTTTCTCCAATGCTCAATCAAGCATGAAGTAATCAATGAAGTGTGACAGTGATGACCCTCGTCTCTAGGGATGATTACAATAAATCTTCCACTCAAATATGAAAGGCCTATGTAGTGTAGTTACTGAAATAATGCCACTCCGAAGTTTTTCTCCAATGCTCAATCAAGCATGAAGTAATCAATGAAGTGTGACAGTTATGACCCTCGTCTCTGGGGATGATTACAATAAATCATCCACCCAAATATGAAAGGCCCATGTAGTGTAGTTACTGAAATAATGCCACTCCGAAGTTTTTCTCCAATGCTCAATCATGCATGAAGTAATCAATGAAGTGTGACAGTGATGACCCTCGTCTCTAGGGATGATTACATTAAATCATGTACCCAAATATGAAAGGCCTATGTAGTCTAGTTACTGAAATAATGCCACTCCGAAGTTTTTCTCCAATGCTCAATGAAGCAAGAAGTAATCAATGAAGTGTAACATTGATGGCCCACATCTCTAGTGATGATTACAATCAATCATCCACCCAAGTATGATAGCCCTATCTGATCTAATAATGCCACTCC
Organism: Hermodice carunculata; assembly: GCA_964020975.1. NCBI lineage: Eukaryota > Metazoa > Annelida > Polychaeta > Eunicida > Amphinomidae > Hermodice > Hermodice carunculata. Next base: position 34,599,478 of record OZ026627.1, read on the forward strand.
GAAGTTTTTGGTTGACGGACGGACGGACGGACGGACTGACGGACGGACGGACGGACGGACGTCCGGAAAGTGACAGCTTAGTCTCGCTAACAGCTAACGCTGGCGAGACAAAAAGTAGACAAAAGAGCCATGTTTGTTGATCTTTTTTCAATTTGATATCAGTTACAGTGGAATCTCCCCGTAAAGACCACTTAAGGGACTGGAAAAAATGTGGTGTTAATATGGGAGTGGTCTAAATGGGGGATATAATTGAGGGTTGACAAAAACTGGTCAGCAAATTGCTGGTCTTAATATTGAAATGGTCTCTATAAGGTGGTGATCTTAATTGGTGATTCTTCTGCCAGTCTGACTGATTTGTCTTTTTCTTGCAGTATGAAATCTACAAAATATTCACACCAGTTATTATATATATATATATATATATATATATATATATATATATATATATATATATATATATATATATATATATATATATATATATAATTTTTTTTTTTTTTTTTTTTTTTGCCATTTGCCTTGTCGTTTAGCTCATATCACATTATAATTTACATACATGTATTACGATACATGACAAAAATGACCAAGTGTCACAATACAGAGATGCACTTTGGTGAGATGATGATGATGTCTGTGTCAGCCAAAATCCTTGTGACGATGTGGTGTGCCAGCTGTTTATCGGGCAAGTAAAAATTCTGACAGATAAGTTAGGGCAAGTACATTTTTAAATGGGCAAGTAAAAATTATGACCCACTTGTGCAGGGGCAAGTTAAAAAAAATCCTTAACGACCAACCATGTTGAATAGAAAATTGCCAGTTTCTCTTTCATAATAATTCCGTTCTTTCATCAATCATTAGAGGGAACACATATACACAACAAGGCAACGTTCACAATGGCCAAGCAGCCACAGGAAAATCCATGCCTTGTGATGGTACAGTGTGACAGAGATATAATAACAAGGACAGCAGGGTTTATAATGGACAGTCAGGCAAAAGAAAATCTATGTCCTGTCATGGTACACAAACCAGACAGAGATATCATGTAGAACTGATCCTCAGAATCCCCACAAATAATGAATGAATATATGAAAACTGACAAAAAGTGGTATTTAATTTCAGTGACAGACCAGGTCATAGTCAATAGCATGTGGATGGGCATCTGTTTTTTTTTTCCTTCAACAGAAACAAGGTCTCTTTTGTGTGTGTGTGTGTGTGTGTGTGTGTGTGTGTGTGTGTGAGAGAGAGAGAGAGAGAGAGAGAGAGAGAGAGAGAGAGAGAGAGAGAGAGAGAGAGAGAGAGAGAGAGAGAGAGAGAGAGAGAGAGAGAGAGAGAGAGAGAGAGAGAGAGAGAGAGAGAGAGAGGTAAGCAAAAACTATGGCAATTTTAATAAAATCAAAGCTTCATTTATCATACTTTTTTTTAATTTTTACAGCAAGTTTTTTTTATTGATACATGTTCTTGTTGCAACCTGTTCACCCCCAGCTGTTGTAAACAATGCAATGAAATGCTTAAACCTGCTCAGTCTTAGCATACAAAACTGCTGGATCAAATCAAACACAGTAAACAGGATCTTTTATCAGCAGATATCCCGCCCTGAATTGCAATGAAACTGCAATCATCATAGCAATGAGACAGTTAATGTATTTTATGCTTTCATGTACCAGAAAGCACAGACATGGGGACGTCAGACCAAGAGTTGACCCTTTTCTGCCTCGGAGTCAATCCATACTTGTGAATTCCTGCGTGGTCATACATAATCTGCTCCAGCAAGCTGCACAGAAATTGCATGGATTTCACTTTTTCATATTTGGATGAAAATTGCTGAGCAGAGGCTTCCAACTCCTCACATTTAATTGTGTTTCCAAGATTAGTCTTTCTTTCTTTTTTTTGGTTTTGTTTTGTTTTTTTCTGTTTGTTTGTTTTTTTACACAAACAGCATTAAAGTGACCTCATGCATGTCAGGTAACTTGTTAATGCAGTGCTTTACATCAGAGTTGAGTTATGATGCATATTGCACTACCGTATTATCCCTTCTGAGCACTTAGCAAATTTACCTGAAATTAGTGCTAACTGTGGACCTAAATTTGGAACATTTTAGCTGTATCAACTGATAAATCATCAAGAAATATATAATTTTCTGATATTTTTGAAATTTTATGCAAAGAAAGGGTGGCTCTTAAAATGGCAGGGATGCTTAATAGGGATAATACGGTATTCCCATTGAGTACCCAGGGAACTTTAAATATGTGACTATCCAGATCTGTGTTTTTAATTTTATAACAGTTTTATATTAGCAGTAGCCCAAATAGCCAAATGCTACTAAAACTTCAAACTGGTATTTAACAGTTGCAAATGGTAACTAAACTTTCCCCCACACGCTATATTATTGTGCAGAAATTCAACAAATTTCAAGTCGGTGTGAGCCTTTCCTAGAAGAAATTGGAATTTTGGCTACTAATTTTATAATCCTAGTGCAAACTGTCACTATTTTTGCACAATAAATAGTACAAATTCATAATAGTTACATTATTCCAGTACTTACGGAGTCATAAGAAGGACAGGGAACATTTAAGGGAGCAGGGGCACCAAACGAGGACAACAGGGTAAGTCGTTAAAAATACAGACAGGAAGACAGAGAATGGTGGGAGTTCACCTCTGTGACAATCAGCCTCACAGCCTCTCTCTGCCATGTACTTAATGCCCTGTTGTACACATTGACAGATCTAACCGCCCCTCATCTTTCCCTTGTCTAAGACTGAGCCTGCTGTTTGCCGTGGCACAGACTGGCAGCTAGTACCAGCCTATCATATCATGACTGCCAAGGAACATGTTTGACCCGCGTCACGTTATCCTCACACTTCTTGTCTCCTAGCATCACAAACACTTTTCTTTTTTAATTTATAGGCAAAAACACTGGGTAAGCTTGAAGACAATAATTAACATCTAGGAGCTGTGCACTTGCGGACTGTTTGAGCGGACAAAGGTTAACCATTAGTTTGAACAACGATCACACCTGAATCTTTTGACATTTGGTTCTGAGGAGACCCTTGTAGGTTTGCCTGCATAGCAGACCAACAGCCCTTCACTCTTTGTCACAAACATATCATAGCCTCAGCAGAAGTTGAGAAGAAGGCAAAATGCATGACAGTAGAGTTGTTACACATTTTGACAAGGGAAACATAGGTTTGTGTCTTGAGTACAGCTGATGTCATCTGAACACAGGAGCAGATTGATGTAAACAATTTGTCCACACACCCCCCCCTTAAAGAATGTAGGTACAGTCTATCACAGTTGACATGTTATTTATCTTGTTACTTTCACACTGCTCCACAGTGCATCTAATTTCCTTACACAATATTTTGCTCAGTCTTACCTATTCTGTTTATTGTAATACATCTTTGAGCACACGACAAACAAGACTTACAGGCCCATAACGCGTTGTTGTCTTTTTTTTTCTCCATTCCTGTGTGAATTACCACTGATTAACAGCACAACACGCTCTATAACACCAAGACAAAAAGGAGCATGTTTGAGATCCATACATATGAACAGGTGGCAACCTGCAATATACCACAGGCCCTCAATGCCTGGAATTTGCCACGAGGTACCAGTTAGGAGAATTGATTATGGTCGGTAAGCGCATAACCACACCTGATGCCTGCTTCCCCGAGTGTGCCACGGCTTTGCTCACGTGTCTTATCTCTGGCATAAGATATGCCTAGCAGGACAGGCCGCTGCCATCAGACAGCTCGGGGAGACGCCCTCCTCTGGATGCACAAAATGCTTCATTAACTCTTTCTGTCCCATTCAACGTTCAATAATTTAACTTAAGAGTAGCTCCCTGCCTCCATGAAAGCACTGGAATATATAACAATGCAATTAAGAAATGAGGGTCAATTTTGTGTGTGTTATGGCATAATGACGCGCGTGATTGAAGCTAACATCTTGAGCGTGGCGCACGCCAGTGCGCCTCACCCTATGCCAGCTTCAATCACATGCGTCATTATGCCATAACACACAAAAAAGCGATCCTCATTGCTTATATTTATTCTTCCCTCTTAATTTTTCTGCTCAATTACACGAAATGTAGAAACTTAATACACAGAATTAAGAGAAACGATCAAAAACTGATTTGCCGAGCATGTTCAATTTTTAAGTTCCGGAAACCCAGGTAGGGGTGGCTTATTGGAATGTGGGCGGGACACGTGTTATGGTTCCATAACACACAAGGCTAATGTGTTATGGTCTGATAACACACCAGGCTCTCTCCTATACTTGCAATGTTAAAAGTTAGATTGAATGTAAATATTAACCCTTGAAAGACCAAACTGTTCGACTGAGTCAAGAACTTTCCCCTGCACACACACACAGGGCAGTAATGAATTTCTGTTGACTCTTGGCACGTTACGCTGGAAAGTCTCCTCCGCAATTTTCATAGCTAATATTTTCGGGAAGGACACCATTCAATAAAATGGATAAAGCTGACAACCTTGAAAAGTACTGGTCACTACAGACTGCTTTGACTAGGATCATGTTTGTATGCTGATATATGCTCTCTTAGGGATGGTTCAACATTTTCATCATTTTTGAATTAGTACTTACAGTACGCAAGGGAGGAGGGGGTTAAATGGGTCTGTACACTTTCACAGGATATGGAAAATGATGGTCAATTTTTGGCCTGTTTTGTGCAATTTTGCTATGATTTGGGGGGAAAATCATCATTTTTAAAGTACTAATTTGGGGGGAGGGAGGGGGGTCATGAAATTTAGTCCCCTAAGTACTAATTCAAAAATGATGATAATGTTGAACTATCCCTTAACTGTTTAATATCTTATAAAAGTTGATAACTCAATTCAGGGTTAAATCCTTACTAGCAACATAAAACTTTTTGTAAAATGTAACAAGGCAAAACTCTTCACACCCTGATAACAGCTATATTGTCCAATTTGTCCTGACAAATGTAGAGTATTTCAAGCAAAGATTAACATCTTGGTTCTATGAATGACTGCAAATGCAACACAAATATATCTGTAATATTTTATGCTGTATGAACATTATATTATGCAACCACGGACAAAACAATGCTCTAAAGGAGAACCTCTAAGATATACCTTGTTGTTACTCTGATTTCACATAAACTCTCTGTAATTCTGCAAATGATTATTCACTGTTGAAAATACACACACGAGCATGCAAACACACACTCGCACCCATTCATGCATCACTACACCGAATCTTCCCATATGGATAAACACTTTAAATTCCACCCATAATTAACTCTTTGTTTCAACAACTAATTGCACAATGTCCCACTAAATTAATTTCTTAAGCACAGACACTCACTACATTAATCAACCCCTCATTTCAAGACAAGCACTTCTGCCCATCACAGTGAATTACATCCACATGGTCCTTCCAATAGTTCAACCCAGGATTAACCCCCTACTCTCAAAACAGCACCGCATTTACAACAGCTCTGGGTGGATGCCTCAATTCACAGCGCATACAGGAATCTACAACCCTGGATTAACACTTTATACCACCTATGACTCATAGTGGGCTAACTCAGAAATCAAAAACAAGCAGTCCCGAGTTTTGAACTACTTTATTGGAAGAGGCCGGTCCTGGGAGAGACACTGCGGGAAGGTAGTGGTACCTTGCAGTGTACGTTGTACTTGCCACTAGGGGGCTCCTCTCCCTGCTCTGTATTACATCTGGGTACAAGACAGTTTGATATAACATATTGTACACAGTGAATGGCTCACGGTGAAGCACACTCCCCACTTGTTTGAAATGTCATGGATACGGTCACACTGATTCAGCCAATCAGCATCAGGTTACCACGATTGAAAAGGCTATTGGGACAGAGCTGTTCACCCATTGGATGGTATTTTCATGACGATCAGTGGTAAAAATTCCAATTATCCAACATTCACACTGAGTATATTGCTGGATATCACCAGTAAAATTTTGACATTCAACAAAAGAGACATAGGATTTTAAAATAGGCCTTCATTTTTGGGAGTCCCCCATGGAAATTCCCTGTCATTTTTTAAAAAAAATTTTTTTGGGGGGAGGGGGGTCCCACATTAAAAAATGTGCCTCCCATACGCCTATTTTAAAATCCTATGTCTCTTTTGTTGAATGTCAAAATTTTACTGGTACAACAATTAGTTCAAAATAAAAGACAACTGTGTGACCAGAATTGTGTTCATTTCTTTGAAACACTTTTTTTTTACGTCAAAATATCCAATCATTCACTGTGCACTGTCATTATATTTGCAGTTAGTTTTTCAAAATATGGATTAACATTAAGATAAACAATTTTACTCATGTTATTTGATAAATCCTTTACAGAATGATTTGTAAAGCTGTTGATGAAAGTTCAACAATCAAGTACATGTTCAAGATATCTTGGTAATATATTTTTTTTACTTGTTTAAGTGTGTAAGGATTCCCCTATGTGAGACACTGTTTATTAAGAACAAATTCTCTTTGAGCAATGGTATTCTTTTTAATGAAAGAATGAGAACCTGCTCACAATAGTTTGAAACAAATACATCAACTTATCAATGACTGTTGTACACGTGGCGCCATCTTGTGATGAAAAGAGCCAAACTTGTCAAAGCACGTGTATGGTTCACATTTAACTGAAATTTGAAACAAAAGTTTTCGCTACAGGGAATCACAAAAGTCAGCGGTTTTTCTTTAAAATATGTGATTCTATTCAAGGAACACACAAACTAGATAACTGTTGCATCATTTAGAGCTCCATATCTGTCAAGTCTCCCCCATTGGCAGGAGTCCTCCACTTCTGGAACTTTCTTGTCAGTCTTTTTGGTGCAAATTTGAATAATTTTAGATAATCTCCCCCTATAAAAATCCATTTATTTATTTATTCTTTGCTTTTAAAAAAAAAAATCACCCATGGGAAGACCATAACTCCCTAGTTCTTACCACAGAATGTTGACAGGCATGGAGTTCTGATATTTCTTATAATTTACATGGCATTTGATAGTAAGTTCCTCTATTATCACTCATAACACTAATTTGTCTGTGTAATTTTGTTGACAAAAATCAACAAATATGCCACAAACTTTACTTACTTACTTACTTATTTATTTATTACACATATCATTTACTTTTGTGATTATGAACTTGGATTGATATTATTATGCATTTAAAATACACCTTTTCCTATTTTAAACTTCACAAATTTCCGCATTTGCATGAACTTGCCTGCCACTTTGGACATGGGAACGTTTGACTGCCTAGTTTTTTCATGTCCTACAGGATGCATTTTTGTATTTTTTGCAGGTCCCATTGTCCATTTTCTGTGTAAAGGATGCAATACATTGTGTCTAGTAAAACCTGTTGACTTGCTCATTTTTGAACATTCAAGTTGTTGTCTGAATGTACTCAGCAAGGTTCAAACATGGGCTGTGCTAGGGGCTCACCATATATGCTACCTGTTCCCCCCCCCCCCCCCCAAATGTAACCGACAAACTGGACATCCTGTATCCAAGTGGTGTGAACGCAGCATCATTATCTCCTCTCCATAATCACAAGCAGTCAATATACCCACCATCGCGTGCCAATCAGATTTAAACTCATTTCTTCCCCATTTTCACTATTTATGAGAGAGGCTTAGATGACAACTTGTAGGTACAAAAGTTACATACCTGAGACCAACTAAGTCTGATGTTTTCCCTCCTGTCTACACATCCAGTGTATACACCACATATCAAAGCTTTCATATAATCCCTTCATATTTGTCTGGGTAAAACTGTGTTATGAAAATATAAGGATTTTTTTTTTTGTTTTTTTTTTTTTTCGCCCGTTATATTGTCTCCAAGCCTTCTAGGCACCCCCACTGTGACATCTGCCAGTAATGAGTTGGATGTGATTACAAGTCTTCAGCAAAGAATCTATTCACTACAATTTTCCATTTCTCAAATTCAGATAAATTAACTTCGGGTTTTGGTTGTCATGAAACACTACCTGTATATTTAACTCATTTCATGCAATGCTTGGTGAAAGCCAGTCACTCTGGCATTTGAAGTGTTCACCAAGTCATGTTCAATCATCCCTTCGGCACACAAAACACTGATTATCATGTGATGCAAAAAACCTCCGGTTTTAGCCAGGCATTTAATAAGACTGACAGGACATCTGAACATGTAACTCTCATTTTTAAGACCAGTCAACATCAAAGAGTTAAATCTACTATTTGCATGACAGGTGGTAAGGGTCATTCATTAGCAGGACTGACTCCACTTTCAGGGCAACCAACCTTGTCATCCAAAACCACATGTCATTTTTTGTTTGTGACAGAATGGTATTATTGCTGGACATATTCTTCTGTTTCACAATTGTTGCTTCCAAACAGTTCCGAAATAAATTATTCATTGCCATCTCAATTCTTGTTAAGATAAACCTGCTCCCCAGAATCACATTTCCAGAAGCACTACTGGATCATCATATTAACTGTGGGCTCATGTAGCAAATAGCCTCAGACCTTAACCCTTTTCCCCCTCAAGCCGGCCAAAAACCGGCAGTTGGTCGAATGTTGTCCGCTTCGATGCTTTGGACTACTTTCAATAGCAATGGACAAATAATTTGAATCAATTTGAATAAGAAATGTGGTGGAGACCTACTAACATGAAAAAGTCACGTTCATGTCCAACAGCTTTCCTTGACATGGGTTGGGTGCTTAGCACTAAATCCACGCCAAGGAAAGCTACAGACCCAGTCTTCATTCCAGGGAAAAGGAGAAATCTGTACACTACTGCCACATTACTCCTGCTAAAAACTAAGCCAGACTTAGGTGGATCAAACCACAGACATCATTTCGGACATCAGTCAGTTTCTGGCATTTGTTAACAGGAAAACAATGAAGTTGGAGTAAAATCTGTCCAAGTTGTCCTCACCTTTCATGATACCACATATATATATATATATATATATATATGATACACATGTACCACCCAAAAATGTTACCTCTGATCTCCACTCAGAAACACTGCATGAGAATGGCCAAATCTAGGCTTGGAGAAGTCCTTCCCTTGGGTAGTTCTGCCCCACATTGGTGGTAAAAAAATCAAGTGCGATGATTATTTTGAATGCGCTGAAAGTGTCGAGTTACTTGTGCAAACAGACAGAGTGGGGCGAGAGGACTTGGTGTAGACTGCTATCTACAATAGATGGCCACTTGAGGGTGAAAGTGCATGCATCTTACCAGAAAAGGGGAATCCCATCTGGCTTCATTTTTGGTGGCAGCGACCATTACATGTGTGATGTCACAATCAAGTGAAAGCCCCCTTATGCGCCCAATAATAACAACATGGAGCAAATTTTTTCGGCCAACAGAAGGCGCTACATGTCTGCATCAGTCTGAACCAAATCATTCCCTCTCACCCTCCATCTGTTGGCTCTAATCAGCCTAACTCTGTACCTTCTGTGATATCGTTGCACTCGATTTTTACCACCAATGAGGGACAAAACAACCTGAGTGAAGGACTTCTCCCATGTCTAGGCCAAATCTTCTTCCACACTGTATGAGACCCAGTTAGACTTTGTTGACCTCAGAGAAGCTTTGGTAGTTTGTGCATGAGTAAGTAACATCATAAATTCAAATAATACAGGTGCAAGTAATTCCACTGGGACGTCTTGGCTGTTCACATGCCTAACTGCCAAACTAACAGAATTGTTCCATCTCTTCTCGTTTATCATCCTCACAGAGCAAGTTGCTTTTCATCCTTTCTTCAAACCAACTCTCACTTTTTTTTTCTTTTTGTGCATCTGGCTAGTTGAAAAGACAGTCACCAACCAGAGCTATAGCATCAGCACCCATATTGACTGATACAGTAAGGTCACCGTGACCCAGCTCTAGGCACAACCTGGTCATTTTGGCCTTGCTCTGTACCTCCATGCTAAATCTAGGCAGTATCAGTCCTTGCACTCTAACATTGGTGTACAAAACATGTGTAAGTGTACAAAACATGTGTCAGGGTACATATGGACAGGCATTGAGCCCAAAAACATTATTTGGACAAAAACTTGCCTCCCCATCCCCACATCACCCCTGAAGGAAATCCGCAAGTTTTCACCACCAGCTTCAGCTCAAAGCAACATTTTGACTCTCTGAGTGGTAGCCAGTAGCCACCTATGTCCAACTCTGACAATGTCTGCTGTATCTACTGACGTACGCAGATAGTTTTTCATCATATGACAGGTAATGCATTGTTTACCCAATGACCATGATAATTATGCTGTGTGGAGGTGTATACAGTCCAGAAATCCTGTAAAGTGAGATGTCCACTGGTCAGCACTGATAAAAATAGCCCCCATCTGGGGCGGTCTACTGAACATCCATATCACACGTATGGGTAAATAAATAAGTTGCTAGGAAAGGCCTCATATTGGTACCATGGTAGGCAATGACTCATGCTGACTCGATTTAGCCACTGGCTTCATGTGGTGGCCAGGTACACCATCACCATCCACAATACCATTTCCCAATCAATGAAGAACCTCAAACATTTTTGGCGTGCATATTTGTCATGCGTGGTGAAGGATATATCCAGAGGAACTCATCAAAAGCCCTTGCAGAAATCTCTCTCACCATTTAGGTTAAAGCGGGTGGAGTTGGTTGCTGACAAAGATTACACATAAAAAGGTGAAGTTGGGCTGCATGAGGCAGGGCAGTCACTCCCTGTCTTAACCCCGATCATCATGATGCAGTAGTTCAGGCTATTTTTAAGAGAGTCACTGCTACTTGTCGGTCTTCCAGCACTTTTTTTTTAATGAACTAAACTGTGGGTTTTTTTTCCTCGTGTGGGTATTTTACCTGATGTGAGCAAGCCATTCTGCTATTTTCTCTTGTATCGTACAAATTCAGGACCTTATAAAGAGGTTCTGAAACATGCCAGGCAGTTTCTTCCCAGAAATAAAAACTTGTCGTGAGTTGCTTGCACAGTGACAAAATTGTATATCTGCAGAAAGAACCACACAAAGATTGAATGTACTTTTTGCAACAATGTATTTCTTACACCTTCGAGCACCGAGATTGACAAAAATACTGTGTAAGATTATATAGTGCCTTCCAGTACTGAGAATGAAACACAGTGTACGATTGTATCTGTTATACCTAAAAGCACAGAGACTGAAACACAGTACAAGATTATAATCTATTTTCCTACAAGCGCTGAGATTAAAACACAGTGTAAGACTATCTATTATACCTATCAGCACAGACAGTGACACACAGTGTACGATTGTATCTGTTATACCTACAAGCACCGAGATAAACAGAAACACTACGTAAACTTGCACTTCTCATACCTAGCCCCAAAAACATCCTCTCCCCTTCCCTTCCCTGCCTGGGAAAACTGTTGACTGTCTCATACTTAAGCAATGAACAAGTTAAATGGGTCATAGTGACCCAGAAAATTTAAATAATTTAACTTTATGTCATATACAAATAAACCTTTCCTATTCCCAATATGAATCAGTCAGTAGCTTCTTTTGGTATGGATTGAGTGCATTGCAACCAACTAGTGCCAAGGAAAGCTATTGACTTGGGGCAGGACCTCATGCCAAATCCTACCTACAATTCTCGGCAAACATGTTTTCTATTAATATGACATTACAAAAAAATGAAAACAAAATAAAATAAAGCAAACACCAATTTACACCCGGGTGCTTCTGGGTAATTTGAGTGGTGGGTACGGGTTCACATGCACAGTTTGCCATATACTGTGTATCTGATGTGCATACACCACTTGTAGCTCATGCCCTCATTATAGTGCATGCTCCAATTGTTCAACAAACCCTAACTGCAGTGCATGCCCTAATAGTGGAATTTTGGACCCCAGATGGCAGCACTTGACACCGTTCATTTGCATAAATTTGGATATTTGCTTTAAACAAAAGCTTCAAAGGGATTTGTTGTAATGCAAATAAGTAAAGTTATGCATATAATCATCCTCAAGTCCTGCTCCAGTGGAATTTTGGACCCCAGATGGCAGCACTTGAGAGTGTTCATTTGCATAAATTTGGATATTTGCTTTAAACAAAAGCTTCACAGGGATATGTTGTTATGCGAATACATAAAATTATTCAAATGATCATCCTCAAGTGCTGCCCTCTGGGGTCCTAAAAGGGTCCAATGTTACTCATGCCCAATTGTAGTTCACGCTTTAATAGATGATGTGCGCCACCGATAGTGTGAATAAATTAGCGCCATATTGGGAAATTGCATTGTGGGATTGCCAGTAGTTCTATTAGCTCAGCGTAACACTGAAAGACAATAGGTAGCCATGGGTGGTTTTACTTGTTTTGTGCCTGGATGGTACAATAATTCAACGAAACACAAGGGTGTTAGTTTCTACAACTTTCCAAAGGCAAAGGAGCTCAGGGAAACCTGGCTAAGAAATATCTCACGTGCTGGAAACACTGGAAAATACAGCCGGTTTAACCCCACGATCAGCCACCGTGTTTGCAGTGACCATTTTGTTGGTGGCAAAAAGACCTATCTAAATAATGTCCCCAAAGTGTTCCCCCTGAAGGATATTAAAGTTCCAAAGTCACGTAGACGACTACATCTTGGTCAGTACAACAATGCACAACCTGGTATACAACAAAGTACCGCTGCTCAGGGCGATATGGACATTATGGAATGCGATACCGATGTTAGCGGCAAAAACAACATGGCGGACGACTCTGTCGCTGAGCAAACTGAAAACACATACCATCCTGCGGACGAGCACAGCTACAGTGTGGGAACATTAGACTTATTGTGCAAATTAAAAGAGAAACAAAACATTATTGAAGACATGGGACACGAAATTGACAGAATGCGGACAAGAATTTTGGAGTTAGAAAAGCAACTTGAACACAGCAGACAAGACTTGGTTGACGCCAGAAAGGAAGCCACGATCAACAACAGGCGATGCTTACAGTTAAACAGAAAACTACATACAAACATCGTGCAACAACAAAAGCAAAAAGAATCAACAGACAGTCGACTTTGTGGACTAAAGTCTGCTATGCAAAGTGATGAAATAATGTTTTTTTTTACACGTGCCTCAATATGTGGGATTTCCGAAATTTGTACTCCTTCATCGAGCCAGATGTGAAACAACTGATTTTTTGGGGTTCAAAGAAAAAAGACAGTGTCAAGGAGAACAAACTTAATGTCAGAGCACTGTCCCCACCAGAAGAACTTTTCTTAGTTCTCACAAGACTGCGATTGGGACTGTTGGAGCAGCACCTTGCTCATAGGTGTGTTCAAGTTTTCTTTCATTTTATTCCCATCACTTTGCATGTTCCCCATTGCTTCTTCACCGACTGATTACTACTGCCAGGCCCACAATACATCGCGCGTCAAAAATGGTCGCGCATGCGTAGTCAGAGGCGCACATCATCTATTATAGTGTATGCCCTATTTGTAGCACATGCCCTAATTGCAGCACATATCCTTCTTTTGAAGCAAGGTGGACTGATTTTTTTGTCCTCAACTTTCAGAGCAACTAATTATCTGATCTTCCAAGGCTATGCCTTGTCACATCCTGTATGGTCACCCCTACACACACTGCAGTGTAAGGATCATTAATATTAAATTTCTACCCAACACTGACAGCATCAAGGTAATCGTACTGTTGTGTGTAGATGTCACTTACAGCTGTTGTTTTGTTATGCAAACTCCAGTGAAAAAATATGGATTTTTGCAGAATATTTAATTTCAGCAAATATATCAGTGCATCTTGGAGAGTCATGATACTGACAACATTTTGTCCAGACACAAAAGTGTCAGAAACAAGGAAAAAATTCCACTTGTTCACAATCGGCTAGCCTTACAAATTAGCCTAAATTTGTGCAAATTTATGTAGAACTGCGTGCTTAATTTGGATAAATGCACTTTTAGCTAGACTGCTCTTCAAGGACTTATACTGTGTCACTAATTTTTTTTTTTTTCAACAATGACAGACTTACTCTACAGGATGTCACCACATAAATATACTACGTACTATTATCTAACGTACAAAGGCATAAAAATACATAAAACAGATAACTGCCCGCATGAAATCCTGAGCTGTCCTGTCAACTACTGTCTACATAACTTTATGCATCGATATCAAATAAATGGAGCCTCGGCCGCACATTGTTCTCCTAATGTTATCCACACGGTAAACAGTTTTGTCTAGACGTTCTCTGCGTTGTTGGGTAACATGATGTTGGTTGGTTTAATTAACCGTTCCAGGGCACAAGACCGGTGCTTCTGCTTCCACCAGTGTAATAGGGCAGAACCTCCTCTCCAACAAACCCTTTCAGAGCCAGTCACTGGGGGCAGTCACACTGATGAGGATTTTCACAATGATCTCACATTTAAAATCCACATTCAAAGACAGGCCTCTCGTTCAAATACCAGACGTGACTAGCCCAACTCTGGTGCTTCCAGAGACTAAATGGTCCGGGTCTACAATTTTCCTTCGCACACTTGTTGCCCCTAAAGTGTGCCAAGGAAAGCTGCTGATTCAGTCTGCAAATCAGCACTTTAAAGCACCCAGATGTAAATTGTTATCTGCCTTAACGTTTTTATTTAAATTTCTCGTAACTAGAAAACAATTTTAATGAAATTTGTATGTAAGACCATTCCTGATGGCATGCCCTAGGTCAATAGCTTTCCTTGGTATGGGTTGGACCCAATGGACCTATCCCATACCAAGGAAAGCTATCGATTCAGTCATACTGTGACCAGCAATGGATTAAGGGTTAAGACCACTGGTGCTACTAGCAAGTGTAGGTGTCAATTAGGACCTCATCTTAACACAGAATGTACAATACTTACATCTTAATTACTCATCAGAAAAGATTTTCCAATGATGGCAATTTGCAAATCAGATCAACAAGAATAGCACACCATTACCAGATCTAGAGTCGCCCTGTGTTAACATTTTCCAGGAGTAGTACACCCTGTATTTACAATTACAAGAATAGCACGTCCGGGGTTAACAGTTTATAAGAGTAGCACTAATTTGGTTAATAATTTACAAGATGTGGAGTAGCACACCCTGTGTTAACAGTTAACAGGAATAGCACACCATTGTGTTAACAGTTAACACGAGTAGCACACCCTGTGTTAACAGTTTACACGAGTAGCACACCCTCTGTTAACAGTTTACACGAGTAGCACACCCTCTGTTAACAGTTTACAGGAGTAGCACACCCTCTGTTAACAGTTTACAGGAGTAGCACACCCTCTGTTAACAGTTTACAGGAGTAACACACCCTGCATTAACATTTTACAAGAATAGCACATGCTGGGTTAATAATTTACAAGAATAACACACCTTTGATTAAGAGTTAACAAGATGTAGATCAGCACACCTTGGATTAGCAGTTTACAAGACTGCATGCTACATCCTAAATTAACTGTTTACAGCAGTAGCACATTTAAGTTAACAGTTTTCCTTGGCATTTGAATGTTGCTGTTATCTCATTCTTATTCTAAGGGGCAGAAACAAAAGACAGGAGCCACCAAAGTTGTGCTTACAAATACCAACCTTGAGAAACCTAACTGCCAAGTCTGGCCAGACTAGAGCAAAACATTAAGCATACACCCTGCAGTGGTAAACAGCAGACAAGTTGTGTCAACTGCCTTTCCTTGAGTGGCCTTGAGGATATATCAACAAACCATCAGCAGCAGCTCTTCAGTTAATGACTCCTAGTAACATGCAAAACAGTTGTCCTCAAAGCCTTGTCATTCTAAGAAGAGACCATGTAAGATAATAATTTGTTCACCAATTATTGGGAAGTCTTGCCCTTTGAAATCATACCTTAATTGGAATGCCACATTTTCACCTTCGAATTTACTTGTCCCACCTGGTACTTAAAATTAACTCTTTAGTGCCAAGTTTTGACTGAATCAAGTTCTTAACATTAACTCTTTTGCACCAGGTTTTGACGGAGTCAAGTACTTAACATTAACTCTTTAGTGCCAGGTTTTGATGGAGTCAAGAACTTAACACTAACTCTTTGGTGCCAGGTTTTGACTGAGTCACATTCACTCTTTAGCGCTAGGTACATGTATTGACAGAGTCAACTGCTTCCTGCTTAGCACTCACACACTGCAGAAAGTTGTTAACCTGGACCATTCTTATGGTCTCTGTAATTGTAGACATGCTGCTACCCAATGAAATGTCAGTTTACAAACATATATGAGCCTAATATCAATGATGGCAATAGGTAAGGACAAAAACTGATGGTTCAAGAACTTCCCAAAAGAGGGCACTGCAGTCAGTGGAGCGCCAGGGTTGTGTATTCCCATTGCTTTACATTGTAATTTGCAACTTAATACCTTGAAAACTCCTGCACATAGAAACACCAAATTTCAGATAGTAAATCTAGATGCATAACTAAATACCTCACAAAAATCCTATAACCACAGCTACAAAAGTGACTAGTTTGTTTAAGGTTGCTTTAACATACACACTGATGGGAATACCCAGCTCTAGCCCTCAAAATGCTTGTGTATTCAGTTGTGTATTGGGGCAAATACACACCTTGGAGCTAAGTCTGACCTTTCCTATTTACAGCACACTGAAGTTTCGTTGAAATTGGTCATGAAAAACAATTGCTAATGTAGGCCTTTCCAGAGAAACCACCATAACAATTGTCTGCAAGGCCCCTACCTCATTAATGCCCCACGCTGCAGAAGACAGTAGGTACACAAGACAGACATTGGGCATAACCAGCACTCTTTTAACGTGTAAAACGTTTTCGACCTATCACTGCATTATGTAAGCCCACACCATGCCCACTTCGTTCAAAATCCAATAAGATGTACTCATTTGCACATTTGTTCAACCTTAACCCTTTGGTCGAGGAAAGCTGCATCAGCTACTATATTTCAGGGCTCAATGTTGGCTGCCCACAGGTAGCCCAATGCAATAAACGAGACTTTGGCTTCTACATTAAAAATATTTAGGACCCCAAAGCCACAAATGTTGGGCTAAATTTTAAACATGTGGCACAGTGGTCCCTCCTCTCAGAGACCATCACAACGGCAGGTCCAAAAGTGGACACACATAAGCAGATGGTCTCTCAATGTAGGGGCAAATACACCTAGGCAAGACGGAATGTGGACGATTCAATCTTCCAAGGCGTGTTAAGTTGGACCGGTTTTGATGCCAACACATCTCATCAGAGACTGAAATTAATGGCCCCCGGTACGTGCTTATATACCAGGGTATTACATTCACCCTGGCAACGTAAACGTGAGTATTTTCTAATGTAGCAGGGCATTGATGTGAATTGGACAGTGTCATTGGCTCTTGTGGCCCCACCTGAATCTGGTCTGTTGCCAGGCAAGAGAAAATGAACAGATCTGAGCACCAGTATGCCTGGTTTTTGAAGAAGCTGGAAAACATACCAGTTTTTTCTTTTTGATAATGAGAAGACTTTTCCACTAATAGCTTAACTTTCAAATGAGAATAGTTTAGGAGTCGTTGACTCATGAATTGCACTTTTCATGAGTACAGACATAGTCATGGGGTAGCTGAACTTAGTCTCTCAATGTGGGTTAAATGACATGGAAAAGATGCACCAGGGACCTCGGACATGTGGCCATAAAAGGCAGGTGGTCTCCCACTGCGGTGCTCTTTCAAAGCAGGGACTACTGTCTACTTTGGCCACCAAACACAAATAGTGAAATTTAGGACCCCAGGTGGCAGCACTTGAGGGTGTTCATTTGCATAAATATGGATATTTGCTTAACAAAAAGGGATTTGTTGTTATGCAAATGAGTAAAATTATGCAAATGAACACCCTCAAGTGCTGCCCTCTGGGGTCATAAAAGGGTCTATTATGGCTCTCCTTCATTACATTTGGAAAGTCAGTGGTTTCCAAGAATTTTTTCCCCACTGTCAGGCCTGCACTTCTTTGGTTTGGTATCTGATCCCATGACCCCATTCAGAGCTAGACTGTAGACCATATCAACAGCTTTCATGGTTTGAGTACCATGCTCTCAATGTGTGCCGAAGCCAACTGACGACCCAAACCATTTTTTCCCCTTTGTATGAATAATTTAAGTCTGCTCAGGTATGAATGAAAGGTCTTTTGATGAGGAATTTGAATCTGGAATAATTATAACTTGAGTTAGTGCAACTTTTGTTGTGGTTGTCACTGATAGAGTTAACATGAAAGTCTTGACCCGGGGTTGAATGCATCAGGCTCTTTCTGCAACTGTCATCCAGATTCCAAAACCAAATCCCTTGACACTGTCCGAAGATATCTCGGGTGAAAAATTTCAACAGACAGCATTTACGCTGTTGATGACTGCATGGCTAATACAAATAACGCATTATGGTTCAACTGCACCTGGCCTCTTCCAGTTTCTACGTGTTTCTTCTTCTGTAGAAAAAAAAAATGGTTTTTAAAGAGGACATTTTTAATTTCTTGTCCCAAAATGTCGAAAGATATCTAGGCGGGGTATCAGTGCATTAGTTGACAACATTTTGGGTGTTGGTGGTTGCAAGGCTAGAAGGAATAATATCAAGTCAGGTGATCTCAGTGGAATGGTCTCTCAACATTGAGATCACTGTGCTGTTACTAAGTACATAACCCCCCCCCAAAAAAAGGAGAAGAAAAATAATAATAATAATAAGTTCAACTGCATTCAAACTCTTCCAGTTCCTATGTAAATTTTTCTTCTTTTTTTATGTTCCAGTTTCTAATTGGCTTTTTTTTTTCTTTATCTATCTGCACGGGACCTTTTAAATTTTGTCCCACTATGTGGCCAAAGCAAAAAAAATTATTGATTTGCATTCAGTATGCATTTAGGTGCTAGTACCTTGCACTAATTTTGTCCAAACAAGAAACTGAAATCCTTGTTGCGACACCAATTATCAACTTCTCAGCAGCTGACTACATGACAAGGCATTGTGATATAACAGATGCTCCCTGAGGGTAAGGGGTTAAACTTTTCTCTGGCCTTTTGGTATCCCCTTTGGGTGTCTCTGGCAAGAGGCCCAAATGGCAAATGTGCGGCCACTCAATCAGCCTTGTTAGCGACACACTGATCAAATCTGACTGGACCTAATTTACACACTTATTAAATACGTAACCCTTTGAGAGGGGCAGTGGATTAACTAGCCAGCTTGCACTCTCCTTCTCCTGCAATAGCCAGTTTCTTGCTCTATTCCCTTTGCAATTTGGAGATTGTACCATGTTGTTGAGTTTTCAGACCTGCAGTTAACATCGATATTCAGCCTCACGGTTCTACCTTCCATTTTCTTTTTATTTTTCTTCTCCTTTTTTTTTTTTTTTTTTGGTTATGTACTGAATACAGCACAGTGATCTCAATGTTGAGAGACCATTCCACTGAGATCACCTGACTTGAAAGCCAATCATTTCAGGTTACTTTCTCTAGCAGTTTTATGTTATTTAAACCTCTATGACAGACCACCTGTCTTAAAAGACCATCTTTTTAGGATACTTTGCCTCGTAATTTTTATGTTATTTGTACCTCCCAGGAGAAACTACCTATCTTGAATTCTTCAGAACACAATTTGGGTCCTCCCTAACGATTGCCTTACATTGCAAGTTTTTACTGTATTCACACTGAAAAATATATCATTTGATTGAATCATTTTTGATCTAAATTATCAGTAGTATTTTGATTGACACCAAAAACCATTTTGCGACAAAATGCGACTCCTTCCTCATGAAATTCTATACAGTGCAGGACTTCATCTAACCATACTCAGAACAATCCATCTTTTTTCACCAGGAATTGGCCAATATTTCAAAAAGAGTGGGGGCTGATCTGGATCTTCAACAGACTTGCAGGTAAATTATTTATTCCAGACTGGTGATGGATGTCTTCTACACTTTTCTGTTGGTTCTAAATATTACACTGGAATTCTCTTTCTACATTAAATCCTTATGAAACTCTAAAAAAAAAAAACAGGAACGATTAAAAAGCCTGTATGTCATTTTGATGTGTTATATTTGCACGCCTACACACTTTTGTCTGTGGGACAACCGTCTCAAGATCTAGCCACTAGGGGGCACCTCCAGCTGTATCGCCAAGCTATAACGGAATTGAGCCAACATATCAACATGCTCTGTTAAATATCTGTGATTTTGCCTATGCCTGGTAAGCCAGGCTAATCTGGTGGCAGGGAAGTCACAGCATGATTACACAGCTATGCTTGAACCACTCATCTGGGCCTAAAAAGTATGACTTTGATAAAATCTAGCAGGAAAGAGTAATGCATATTGCATTCTTTACACCAGATGTCAAATTTGCAACTTCTTATTTTACTCTGCCCAGTTTTGGTACCAACTTCCATTGATCATGTGCTCCAAAGCACAGACAAGGATGTTCTAGCTTCCTTTAAACTACCTGTGATATGGTGTATAGATCTGCTGTGTATTAAATACATGTACAAAGACAACCCCCCCCCCTCCTCCCCAGCCCAGACAACAGTACAAGGGCAGGTGATTCAGGAAGAATACAAGCTGGACACAAGCAGCAATATTGACATGTTTCATATTATCAAAACCCTGGATACATTTATTGTCATGTCCTGAAGTACAATCCTGATATGGAATATGTTCAACATGTTCCTCCATGTTCGAGCTGTTTTTCTTGCACGATAAAGCTTCCCGTACATCAGCAAGTAATCCATCGCCATTAACTGTTTGTACACCTATCTATTTACTAACAGCGGCTTTCTTCTCATTGGTTGGAATTATTCAGGTCACATGTATTTTTCTTTGAACATGCAGCTTTCCTTACACTGACAAGGACTCTCATCCAATTGGTTGAAACTATTCAGGTGACACCTATTTTTCTTTTCAATATGAAGCTCTCTCTCTCATTTTTATTTTTATGTACTCTGAGCACTGTCTTGGATTGACAAGTGTTCTCTACTGTCATACTGGAAAAACCATTTCCATGAAATATGAGTGCAACCGCTTTATCTGCCAATCTTTAACCTTGTCAGGACACCACCTGACTCCTTCCTATCACCCCTCATCCACTGGAATAACAGGAGACTGTGAACATTAATCCTTTCCCCTTTAAACCTGCCAAAACTGGCTGGTGGTCAAATGTTGTCTGCTTTAGTATTTTCCACTAGTTTCAACAATAATTAAAACAATTTGAAAATTGTAGCGGAGACCTATCAAGATCAAATGCCCAATGTCAACAGCTTTTTTCTTGGCACGGGTTGGGCACTGAGTGATTCATATAGCCAAAAAGCTGTTAATCTCTCCAGTGAAGGATGTTCTCAGAACTATGGGAGCTTGTTAACACTATGGCAAATCTAAAAGATGCTGTTCAACTCTTGCAGTGCCAATCACGTATAAAGTCGATTTAAAGTCAAACTAGTCTGAATTATCCTTAGGATCCCAGATTCATATTCCTCATAAAAACACCTTTGATTCAAGTACCAGCATGCCTATACTTCCAGAGAAAATATCCCAAGTCAACAGCTTTTCTCGGCACGCATTGGGTCAAGACAGCTTGTCTTTCCTTGCAGGTTTTTACAAGAAATTTATGGAAGATCACACACAGACTGTATGGACACTAGGGTCTCTCCTTACCACTGGTGTGTGGATTTCACTGAAACGGTATCTCAACTGTTTTCCCCCGACACACTTCTACATATGGCAACCCCTCAACTCTGGGTCCAGCAGACTCTGTGACATGGAATTGACGTCATGGACCAACTATCATTCTAACCCCGCAGGGATTGATTCAACAGCTTTCCTCAACATATTCTTATGGTATTGTGCTCACAAAGCACCTTGGTATCCTGCTGACTAATCATCTGTATCATTCCTAAATTATATGTACATATATATGTATGGGGGAGGGGGCACCACTTCTGTCATATATGATCAAGCGACATGTCTTTCCTAACATGCAACTTATAATGCAATTACGATATTTCCTGGAACCCCAAGCAAGTACTACCATCTAGCTAATCCAGTGCCTTTTGTTTGTGTACCTGGTCTATAAGTGTATAGAACAATGTCCTGTCAGTGACGCCATCTAGTGGCTCTCTTGTCATTGATCCAAAAATGCCCAAGAACGTGCAGAGAGTAGCGTCACCTTGTGGCACTGCTGCCTCTAGATTATCCAAATGATCTTTAATATGGATACAATAACATCTGTTCGGTGGTGCCATCTAGTGACACTACTGCCTCTGGTTTATTCCGCCAATACAGTGGTGCCTGCAATTTAAGACCACTGCCGTAAGAGACCACCTGGCTGTTGGGACATTTTTGACGGCACAAGTCTAGATTCTTTGCAAATTTACCTCCAATTTAAGACCACCTGTTTTATGTGACCACATTTGGTTGGCAGAAGGGGTGGTCTCAAATAGCAGGTAGTACTATATAAATATGTCTACAATGACCTCTGGTTAGAGGTGTCTATCAGCTTCATCCCAGTGGTCTAAAACTGCTCAAAAGACTTAGCAGAGCCGTGTCATCCAGGGATATACTGGGTCTTATGGGTAAATCCTTACCTGCGGACGCCAGCTGCCAGATTTTCCTTCTGTGATCTTTTGTCATTTGCCTACTATGCAGAACACATGTAACCATGTTGTTTTTGCTTAGTCTGTTCAGCACAGGATTCTAACGGAAGTTTCGCGCAACTCAATAATCATGCCTGTCTTTACCCTTTCAACTTTCAATTGAGACTCAGGTCGACAGCTTTCCTTCAGTAGGGTGGGCCTCTAAGCTGTCCAAAAGAAAGCTATTGACCAAGGGCGTGTATTAATATAAAGGCTCATCTACAAATCTCTTAACTGTTTTTCATTAACAAGAAAATCAATATTATTTTTTTTTTTTGTCCAGGCAGGTTTGGACAGTGTAACTCTTTTACTGCAAAGTTTTGGTCTGCAATCAAAGCGTGCTGTGGAAAGCTACTGACCCAGACCATTATATTGTGTGGAACTATGTGCATGTTGATACTTGAATGAATGGGCTTTTCACAAGGAACATGAACCTGGCATCCTCATCATAATTGAGAGTAGTTCCATGTTAAGTAGTTCGACTTGAGTTGCAATTGGCATTGAAAGAGTCAAGTTGGAAAGGATTAAGTGGCCCCTCATTTCAGGGACTGCCCTCTCTTAGGACACCACCTCACACAGTTACAATATTATTCTTATCTTAGGACAGCCATCCAAACACTGATAAGCAATAAAAAACTAAGTTGTATAAGTTGGGGGGGGGGGGGAGGCAGTAATAAACCTGTTTAGATTTCTATAACACATCACTGATGCAATCAATAAAAATGTGAAATAAAAACCTGCAAACTGAAAATACTGTTTCCTCATCGAGCTCCCTGGGGTTTATATTAAAGGAGACAGTGCATTAAATTCCTCATTTATTTTTGTATGCTAGAGAATTTAATCATTTCATGCAAGGTATTACCGTTTATGATGGTGCTTCATTTTTATTAAAAGACGGGACGTGAAAGTTGACGAGCGTTTGATCATGTTGACAGTTGAGAGCATTTGTGTCCGTGTTGAATAAAAGCTCACAGTTGGATACAGTACTTACACAGGCTTCGCGGCTGAGTTAGCCAATCAAGCCAAATGGGCTTTGGATATAAACGACTCGTAAAATAACAGACGTGAAAAGGCTCATTATATAATAAATATGCATGTGATGACAAAGAAAACTACACTGCAGGCTTTGAAGCCCATGTATAAAACTGAACGCATAAGAATAAATTTTAGGACAGTGAAATATCTTTATTTGACAATCATTCAACATTCGCATCATATCCATACATGTGTATGACAGTCATGAGTTCATACTGCATTATAGCATCAAATTTGGCACATGTCACAAAGAGGAGGTCAATATTTAAATGTAAATCAACTTGAACTTCAGTTTCCAGGAGGTGGAGGGAGGTTGGGGGTTTTTTTTGGCTGTTTGTCTTTTTTGTTTTTGTTTGTTTGTTTGTTTGTTTTTTTGTTCTTTTTTAATAAGCCTTGGTATCCTGCTTTGTCACTGAAATTAAATACCACTTTTTGTTGGTTTCCATATATTCATTCATTATTTGTGGGGATTCTGAGGATCAGTTCTACATTATGTCTCTGTCTGGTTTGTGTACCATGACAAGGCATAGATTTTCTTTTGCCTGACTGTCCATTATAAACCCTGCTGTCCTTGTTATTATATCTCTGTCACACTGTACCATCACAAGGCATGGATTTTCCTGTGTCTGTTTGGCCACTGTGAACGTTGCCTTGTTATATATATGGCTTCTAATGGTTGATAAAAGAACTGAATTATCATGAGAGAGAAGCTTACAATTTTCTATTTAACAGCACTGGACATTTAGGATTTTTTTTTTTACTTGCCCCGGACAAGTGGGTCATAACTTTTACTTGCCCATTTAAAAATATACTTGCCCGATCTTACCTCTGTCAAAGTTTTTACCTGCCCAATAAACAGCTTGCACACCATATCATCACAAGGTTTTTGGCTGACACAGACATCATCATGTCACCAAATTTGTTCAAAAATCTGCCATTTTCCAGTTTTGTGCGACCTATGTAAAACAAATCTATCTATAACATATTTGTTTTGTTCACATTTTTTTCTCATGCCCACTTTCCTATATTCAGATTGTCTACTTTTCATACCTGGCTTAGGCTTCTGAACTGACATTTTACCCTATGAGTTAACCCTTTCCTTCTTAAACTGTCCAAAACCGGCTGGTTGTCAAATGTCGTCTGGTTCAGTGTAGGTTATGCGTCAGCTAGCAGTTTTTCAGTGGCCTCACAGCTTGGGCAATTGGTCAAACTATGGGTTTCATCTATAGCCATAACTTGGTCAGTTTTCATCCAATTTAGTTCATGTTTGGCTTAAATTGTAGATGTATTAAACACGGTACACTTTTGCTATTCACATGTTACCGCTAAAGGTCTAACATCAAGGTCACCTGGGCCTTTGAAATTTTCATCTACCCATAACTTGGTCAATTTTCATCTAATTTGAGTCATGTTGGGCTCAAATTGTAGTATTGCAACACTGCACATTTTTTGTAATTTACATGTAACCTCTAGAGGTCTAAGGTCAAGGTGCTTTGAACCTTTCAAATTAACATCTAGCCATATTTACAACTTTTGAGGGCACAGATTTGTTTTGAAGCAAATCTCCTTTTCTAGTTATCAACTGCATCATCCAAGGTTGACTTGTAGGGATGCCTTGAAATACATCTAGCCATATTTACAACTTTTGAAGGCACACAGATTTGCTTTGAAGCAAATCTCCTTTTCTAGTTATCAACAGCATCTTCCAAGGCTCACTCGTAGGGATACCTTGAAATGGGGAGCAGTCCTTAACAGTTTGAAGGTCAAGGTTATATGGCTGTATGACAAGACAAAATGTCTTTCCAAGAAAGTGATTTCCATGAATATGTAATCTCAGGCACTGCAAGATCATGTGTATTGTTTTCGCAGTCCAGACAGCCTTAGCACCAAAGTATTTCACCTGCTATTTGAGTATACAGCCCCATTAAAAAAAGAAGAATTGTGCCTCTGACATAATAGTGAAGAAATGATTTGATGATTTCCAAGAAAAGCGTGCCTTGGAGTACACGTTTACCTTGTAATTTCCCCTGTTCATCTGTATACAAGTTCGTAATCCAATGGCTGTCTGAGACAAAGAAGCACTGTTATATCAGCTGTGTTCCTTGCTGATCACTGTGGCTCATGGAAGATGCCATATCTTATTTTTGGGGGGCCTTTTTACAGAATGTCAGCTTTTAGTTTTAAAATTGTAACAGGTAAGGACTACATGCACCTGGAACTCGGCAAAATGGGACACATTTTCTCCCAAGATAGTTTGCGATCGGACACACCTACTGATGACTCCTGTGCAAGACCACCTGCTTTAAGAGACCACGTTTGTCACTCTACAGGGATGGATTCGGAGGACTAATCTTACTGCATTCACCTGAAGCAGTCTCCATTACGTAGACCATCCCTGATTGACAAGTGGTAGATGGGTGTCATGCCATTGTACCAGGAAACGCCAACTTGCTTGTGTGGGAGTGTGAGGGGGAGTCAGCCACTGAGCTGATTCTCGTCTTCATCATAAATTCATGAGACTGGTTCAAATCATTATGCTCTCTTTGCTACACCTCAGGCTTGTTTCTTCTTCTTCTGCTTCTTTTTTTTTTTTTTAACCATTCGCTAGGTAGGGTATCAAATGAACAAATTCATATTAAACTGTATTTGAAGAAAATAAGTCAATATTTGGCTGGTAAGTTGGCCTATTTAGCCATGGTAAGTCATGGGTCAGCCATACTGAGGGCCACTGCTGGACTGCCCAGTCAGCTATTAATCAATACTGGACTCACGGATCCTTGTCTTAACCCTAGCAATCTATCAACTTTCCTTTTAACACTTTTATTTTCCTGCAACTCTTTCAATATTGGAGACCAGTACCACGTGTTTATCTGGATCTGTATGAGAACGGACCACGTTACCTGTAGATGACATGGGGGGGGGGGGGGGGGGGAGGATCTGTTGCATTCATTGGTTGATAATATCATGTGACACAGGAAGCAGGTGCTGCCACCATGCAGAATAGTGTGTCTGCATGACAAGCCCCCTTGAATCCTGCCTGAATCAACAGGTTTCTTTCCCCCATGGTTGGGCACTATGGGGTTACACAACCAAGAGCAAGATATCTTGATACGTCTCCATTTTATCATATGAACTGTTTTTCCTCACTGTTGGAATTAGAATTGCTGAGGTGAATGTCATCTGACCACCAGGTGGTCTTGGTCAGTTTAATGGGGAAAAGGGTTCATACCCTCATGACTGGATCTGTCAGTCAGGTACCAACATGTCATTGCCTGAAGTCAGTGGTTTTGGTGCTACCCGTGAAGTCATGCCCCCTATTTTTCCACTTGTATTAACAGCCAGCGTATGTCTTGGTAGGCAACTTCTAAAAACCACCGATCTTTGCCTTTACCGACTGTGAGGGAGTCAGTTGAGATGAGGAGACAGTTTGAGTGGGAGTGGGTTCTGCCGTGTGCAGCAATTAGAAACCACAACACATGCAGAACGGAGTGGTTTGTTATTCACTCTGGCACAAGAACCAGCGACTATGAGTGGTGAGTGGTATCTCCTTTTTAAACCACGATGCGTGTAAATAACTCAAGGAAGATAACATTGGTTCATACTTTGAACTTCACAGGTGGTTTTTTTTTTAGGGTTTTTTGGAACTTCACGTTGTCAACAACCTAAGAATAAACTGCATTAAACTTTAACGTCTAACTTCCTCGTGCAATAGTTTTCCCCCGCACGCACCAGTCGCTACACCAACACAAAGACAAAGGCCATTCAGTGCCAACGGACCCAGTGGGAGATTCTAACTATGGTCTTCAGTGAAAGTGTTGTGTCTATATAGGACATATAGCCTGTGAACCTTTGTCTGTTTCAAATGTGATGCACTGATAATATCAACATCAATATATAATGTTATACCAAATGGTAATCCTGTGGTAGAAGACATCAATTTTTGGCAACTATCTGTGTCCCCAAACATTCTGTCCTGAGCACAGTCTACACAACAACAGAGAGATCTACCGTGTTGTTCCTTTTAATCACCCCTGTCCATCAATGTGCCCTCCTGCCCCCTGCCCATCCACACCCCTTTTTCATTTTTTGCTACAACGAACAGGACTATATTGTGTGATAATCTTAATACTTTATCCATTATTTTGATGATGTTGTATGTAAAATACACCAAGTATAGATCCATAATCCAAGCTCGTTATATGTTTGTTTGCTAAGCACCCCAGCATTTTAAAGGTATGATACGGCAAACACAGTCCACATCATGTTGATGTTGTCCCTGCCAGCATGGGACAGACACAACAATGAAACTGAGGCGTGGGCAGTCCACCCAAAGCTCACAACAACCAAAGGGTGGCTGCCTGCCTCAAAGGCACCCAGCTCTGCCTGCCACACAAAGGCAAAGGTACAGTTATCTTTATGATACAAAGAAAATTTCAACACAACAACCGTTTTCTCAAACCTCCCCAGGTGTTCCAGCCTGCCTTGTGTGTGGTCAATCCATCTGTCTACTATTGGGAATCATGGTTGGTTCAAACATACAGTGCCCCAGTGGCAAAAACATGCGACGGTTAACAGTCAAAACACTTGCGGGTAACAGGGGGGAAAAAAACTGTTAACCGCCCACTTAGCCAATCAAAAGACTAGGTTTCTACCTGAGGTCTCATGAAACAGGATGTCCTGCAGCAAGGCAAATACACAAAAAAAGAATCCTAGTTTGTCACAAAGGTGTACGTGACATAACAGCCAGGGTGTGCAATAAGTGTGTACAGTGCAACCTGTCTCGAAGTCCACCTCCGGGTATCACTCAACACAGGTGGCCTGTATAAATTGTATGACAAGTACTAAGTAAAGTGTTCTCAAAAGGTGGTCTCCCAAGGTTGATGGTCTCTCACTGGAGTGGTCTCTCAAGACAAGGTCACAGTCCTGTGTTTTGCATGTCTCTAAACTCATACCTACTTTTTTCCAGGTTATTTTCTAACACATTATTTGGCATATCACTTTAAGTAAGCATGGATCTTTTTTTTTTTTCAGGACATTTTCAAGGAGGAGTGAAATATAGCATCTCTTTCAGCCAGATCTAGTTTTCAGACATTATTCCAACTGGTGAAAACTTGGCATCTCTTTAAACCAGATCTAGTTTTCAGGGATGTATGTATAAATAAATGTTTGTGTATCTGTACATCCAGGGTAAGTTCCTTTAGGATACCATTTCTCAGAAGCAAAATCAAAGCTTGTGCTCTCTAATAGGCATGGATAGCTTTCAGGTTCCAAAATGCCCATCCATGAAATCATATGTAGCTGTCTCTGAAAAGACAGCAATAATTTTCTGGGCCTACAAATTTTCACGCAACCAGGATCCCCGGCAGCTTCATAAACCCACAATCTCACTTTGGGGGTACGTGTACTTCCTGAGAAGTGAAAGTTGGCCATCTCCATCAAGCCAAACTATGTTTAACCCTTTCCCCCTTAAACCGGCCAAAACCGGCTGGTGGTCAAATGTCGTCTGCTTCAGCGTTTTCAACTGATTTCAACAGCAATGAAAAACAATTTGACTGAGAATTTAAGATGAGACCTGTCAAGACAACATGACCCAGGTCAACAGCTTTCCTCGGCATGGGTTGGGCACTTAGTACCCAACCCATGCCGAGGAAAGCTATTGACTCAGTCTTAATTTAAGGGGGAAAGGGTTAAAGGACTAAAATTATGAATACGGAAATGTGGTATATCTGTAAATCTGGGCTTTCACTCCCCCCCCCCCAATAATAAAGCTGAGTCAACAGTTGTTCTTCGCATGGGTTGGGCACAAAGCACCCAAACTGTGCCAAGGACGCTGTTGACCTGCGGCATCGTGTCCTGAGAGAACCCAACTGCGATCCGCCATCACAATACCATCTATTCATAATATTTAACCAAAAACCTTAATGCAGACAACGTCTGATATCCAGGCACCTGTGAGCAGGATATGGATGACAGTGGAAAACCATGCCTTCCAGTGCGTCCCCAGCCATGTGGACCTCCATGTGCCTTGTCTTCCAAAATTTTCCCCACGGACAATTTTTTCTTGTCGCAAGGAAAACTGTCAGCAAAAATACAAACTGATGACATTCCATCTTCTAAGAACCTTGATTGATTTGAGAGGGTTTTACCATTTTAAATTTAAACAGAGCTCATCCGTTTTAGTCTCCAAACAGCCAAAGATGTTAAAACCATAGCCTGATTGGCTGACAATATTTACCAGGGGGTTCAGTCCACTAAGTGGCTTATGGCTTAGTTGCATGTCACCTGTCATTTCTATGGCCATTAACATTGAGGTGTGTTAAGTTCTCCTCATCTGTACTTATGACTGAAAGCACGATGCATGTCAATGGACAATTCATGAAACATCTACATGTACATTTATATTCTTTGACGACGTCTCTTGCTTTTCAAGCAAGGCATTCAGGAAGCAACCACTCTGCTCTCCACGTTTCTTTTATCAATTAAACACAAAACGTTCTTCGTTCAAATGGACGGTTGCTTTTCGCGCCATCATAGCAAAGCAGTAAAAATATCGGTAACGTAAACAGGATTTTTCCCTTCACATTCTGATGCTAGTCTCTCCCCTTCTTCCTGCCCCTCCCCCCCCCCCCGTGCTGACCCTGGTCCCAGCGTCTGTGGCTTCTCCCAGGGCATGGCTGGTGCCTGCATATGATCCGGGCCTAAAGATATCACAATTTGATCTCCAGTCTCAGTTTGTGGGTAAACACATGCTGTATTGTGTATCCAGCCATCCGTTTGACACTATGGAGAAAAGCGAGAGAAAAAAAATCCCCACACTGAAACCACAACATGGCTTATATAAACCTCTTTTCTATTCTAAGAAGAAAAGTGTGTATGTTTACACCATGTTCACAAGCAATTTTTTACTTGGCACTCCCGTTATTATCACAAAATAGTTGCGGTTTACTTGATGGATCCAGACCACTGTCATGGTTTCACTTGTAGTTACCCCTCCCAACCCACGCCACCCAACCCCACCCCACCCTCGCGCCCACCCCCACTCTCACTCCTCACCCCCACCCACCCCTAGAATAAACTACCCTAACGAGAACACATAACCACCTGCTTCTTTGAAAAAACAAAAATAAAACAGTGAAACTTGCCAGATTCGATCTACCATGGGTCATAATTCCTCATACAATGAAAATTGCAGTTTATTCACAATGACATGTATATGTTCAATATTTACTGTATCCATCTTAATAAGTGCAGAGTATGCTATAAAAAAAATTCATCCACAAAAGCTGAAAAAATGTAGTTCCTGAGTATAATAAATTCTACCACTCGTTTGAAATCTATGGGATATTTTGGGGGTTCTTCATTTGAAAAAAATGGGAGGTACACTTATTATGGAGTGTGCACTCATAAAGATGAATACGGTATGCGGTGGAGCAACTGACCGATCCAGACATTCCAAACAAAATGCATACAGCAGACACACTAAATGACATTTCTTGACAGATACACAGAAATTCTGTCTGGTGTTCCCTGAACTGCAGCCATAAAAGCAGAGGACTTCTCATTACATGGATATACACCGTATCTACACAATTTTAAATATGGACA
Source organism: Hermodice carunculata (assembly GCA_964020975.1). Lineage (NCBI taxonomy): Eukaryota > Metazoa > Annelida > Polychaeta > Eunicida > Amphinomidae > Hermodice > Hermodice carunculata. The sequence goes on from OZ026627.1 coordinate 34,630,710, forward strand.
CATTGTATCTGTATGCCAACATGTTGAACCCTTGTATCCACAGTTTTAATGGGTTGAACAGGTTTGTATGAATATAGGTACACAATTTATACATGGAAACAATGTACATTGTACCTTTAATTTTCAACATGGTTATGTGGTATCCGTTATTTCATATCTGGATACTTTGTACCTGCAGTTTCAAACATGATGATATTGGTCTATCATCTCAAATCATCCAGTCTGTAAATTTCAGTATTTTTGTTAAACCCTAAATGGAGGTATATTACCATTTCAAAAGCTGAACTACCCTCTGAGAAAATTCTAAAGGGTCATAGGTCTTGTTAATTTACATGTAAAATTTGTGAAAATCTAGTTCTCTCCCCTGAATTTGCCATCTCTTGACCCCCTGAAAAAAAAAAAAATCCTGAAGGAAAAACTGAATTTTAAACATGGACACATTCAAAACATCTACCAATGTCAACTGACAGTGTCTATACACATAATATTGAACAATGCCTCTAGTGCCAGCAAAAAAAAATGATCTGACATTGAAGGTGGTCTAATTTACAGGTAAATTTATACGAAAAATAAACTCAAGGGTCACATTAACATGGCCATAAAGATACGTTGTCTCTCATAAGAGCTGGTGTTTAGAACAAGTCACACTACATACGAAAGAGAATCGAACACATACATTGCCAAATCTTCAGCTTTTGTCTCGAAAAGTTTTTTTGCCGTGCAAGGAGACAAAAAAAAAAAAAAATCGACAGACAAGAAGGGGCCAACTCCATCTTTTTCAGTAGGCCAAGCATAATCCATTCCCCAGTGCCGGTTAATCTATTCCTGGCTGTGTTTTAGTTGGCACCTGCAAGCTGTGTACACGATGCCTTTTTCTCAGATTGCCTGATCTCGTATGCCACAAGACTGGACGAGCAGCATCTGGTTTGACCCTCATTCAGTTCAATGTGGCTCCCCTTGCCATTTGCTTTTGCCAAAAAATTGTCAGCTTTCCTGGACACCAATCCAAAATACATGTAGAGTGTATTGAAACCAGTTACTGTGCTCTGAAAAATCAGGAAGAGTCCTATTTAGAGTGTGGTTTGTTTGTTTGTTTGTTTTTTTTTCCTCTATTGAGAGTACGAGTGCTTTACTTTGCTATTGTAGATTCACTCAAATATGCTCCTTTAAGGAAGTGTTTTCTCCCAAGCGGTAGGCGCACAGCCACCTGTTGTGACCCTTGGAACCTAGCTCTGTCATTGCTTCTATACTACTCTATTAGTTCACAGGTTTAAACAAGAACCTCAAGCACATGGTGCCATCTGGTTACTGCAATGTGTCTTCGATTACCTCATTGCGCAGCTTTCACAGCAAATTGCTTAGGAATAATTTGAAATGTTTGTTACTTGTAAATAACCTTTAGAACTGGGCAGTATTATTGACAATTAACTTTTGCCTAAATGTACAGTATCAGAGTACAGACCACCAGAATCAGTATGTGCAACGGAAATTTATCATTTCACAGAGATGGACCATTCCTCTTGTTAGAAGTTCTTGTACCTCCGTGACTTGCGTCTGCAGATCTATACATTTAATTCAAATGAGCCAAATTTGTGCATTTTTGTCATGAAGCAACAGCAGCAGTGTAGGTGAACAATAACAGATACAGCCAGCAAATGCCAGTGAACGACAGATACAGCCACATGTGGCAGTGAATGACAGATACAGCCAGCATGTGCCAGTGAATGACAGATACAGCCAGCATGTCCCAGTGAATGACAGATACAGCCAGCATCAAAAGATGACATGACAGCAAAGAAACATTGACCGCAGTATCTATGCACATGAATGCTTTGAATAGCAATTACACTCCCAATGAAATATTAAATATATCCCATATTACATGGCTAACATTATGATTGTACAGTCACAATACATTAGGCTCAGTGGTTTGCATAGATTTCAATGTGGGGTTGGAATCCCTCATGTACTTAAACAAATGAGGGCTGCAGAGTTCACTTGAGAGCACAGCTGGCAGAATCCTGGCTTGCTGTGCCCAGCCAACAAACGGTCGCCACTTTTTGTCACACTGGGAAAAAACAGTATCATCGTCAGCAGCAACCAATACAGGTTTTGCATGCATCAGCAGTGGAAGATCTGACCAAACGAAAACAACCTTGCATGAACCACCTCATTCCTGTGGTTACCATGACAACCTCCTCTAAAGGTCTTCCTGATTGCTACAAAACTGAGTCAGTCTTTCCAGCCTCCATTGATAATCTTGCCCACTTGACAAATCCATGATGCCCATTGGTCGATGGTAATATCAGCTGTGATAGGGGAAGCTGTTGATTAAAGGCCACGAACCAGGATATTCATGAACAGGGAAGGGCCTCATTAGCATAATTAGGTAAACAAACAGGGAAACCATGCACAGCATGCTTTGCCCTCTCATCACCCTAGCTTAACCCTTATCCGTCCAAAGAGACCCAGAAAAAATTTTTGCTGCTTGTGATTCTGGGGTCTGAAGTGAACTAGGTAAAAAACATTAAGACAAGATGTTGACCTGCACAAATGGGTGCACCCAAACATTAAATTTTCATCACATTATTCATGTGTCTTCCTTGTGAATGCACCGCATAAAGGGTTGGTGTTTTTTGAGCAGTTAGCTTCACTAGTTCTGCTCAGCAGGTCAGGCTGTGAGGTGATAATACCACAACTGGTGATTTTGGCTCCTTCAAAATTGATAAAAACATCTTGACACCCAATGGTGTCTCTTTTTTTTCTTTTTCTTTTTACATTAACCCTTAAAGTACTGATTTAAGACTGAGTCAACAGCTTTCTTCAGGGCATATTGCATGCAAAGTGCCCCAAGGAAACCTGTTGTACTTTTTGCTTTAGACTAGACTTGCTGGTATTTGAATGAAAGGCATTTTCATCAGGAACTTGAATCTTTTAACCATTATACATTTAACAGCAATGAGAAAACGACCATAGCCGTGATTAGCACTTTAAAGGTTAACGGGAGGAACACAAAACATCAATGTGCAAGGGTATATTTTACCAAGAATCCTGCATATGCAGCTGCTTTCATCTCTACACTTTTCTCCATACACACAGCCAAGGCCCTCTGTGTTCCCATCAGACAGCCGACACTCACTCCACTGTGGCTTAGCCCGGACATCAAATTACAACCCCGTACACTTGTTCTCATATTCCAAAGCATCACAGGTCTGTCCAGTCTGATCTATTTTCTATGTCCTCCCCACAGTTTCCAATTTTTTTGTTTTGTTTCGTTTTTTTTTCCCCCCTTACATTTACAGAATGCAAGGGCTTCCCTGGATACACAAAATGTTTAAATTAACTGTTTCCATACAGTTGTTGATTTGCCAGCAAGTTTACCTGGACGACTGATTAACATTTGACACTGAGAGTCTCTGCAACAAGAGATTTTATTCCCACACCACAGGAAACTTGGACTCCAGGCTGTGCCCTTAGCTTTACCTGTAAAGACCTGCCTCAGCTGTCCCTAGGCAGCTGAAGCATGAGAAAAGCAATTTCAGCCCTTTACCCCCACCGCCCACCCCCACCCCTCACAAAAAACAGTGATTATGAGAGACTAGTTCAGCTTTTAATAGTGAAAGTCGAAATGGCAAATATACATGAAATAATTTAGAAAGATTCCACCCTGGATTTTCAGTCATTCTTAACCATTTCCCCTTAAACTGGGCAAAACTGGCTGATGGTAAAATGATGTCTGCTTTCACAATTTATTGACTGATTTGAACAGCAATCAAAAACAATCGGAATTGAAATTTTAGATGAGACATATCAAGATGACATAATACAGGTCAAGAGCTTTCCTTGGCAATGGTTGGGTGCTTAGTTTAACCATAGAGAAGAGCCCGCCTGACTCACAGCCATACATGTGGATGAGGTCTCCAGGAAGCCACCCAAAGTTCAATGTTCAAAAATACACTAAAGTATTTTAGTTTTGGCCCTGAGGCCAACTTAAGATTGAAACAATGACCACCCAGTATATGACATGCCCCAAAAAAGATGCTATGCTATTCTGCAACGTAAAGACGTGGCTTTCATATCCATGGGTGGATTTCACTATTAATGTCAAATGCAGATCTTTTACTGCCAGAGAATTGACTTTTTTGTCGATCTTTTCTTTTCAGTTAATTACCAAAAAAAAAAAAAATGTTTTAATTAATAATATAACTGCCAGTTGCTAAATGTGGAAACAATACCATCATTTCCAAATTTATATTTTTGCCACTATTTGCTCACATTAATTTTGTGTGATAAAAAAACTCAAGTTTTTTACCCCTCTCTCCAAACTAAATCAGGTTAGTTATTTATCATATTGGCATTTTGATGGCTTCCCTTACAACGATGTGCCAAAGGAAGTTTGCTAACAGCGAAATATTGTTTATAATCATGAATTTACGTCTGAAAAAAATAATATCTACAGCCAAAATATACATTGTTTGAAAGGATTAAGATGCCAAAATAAGTAGCAACATTATTGATCCCATAATTAAAGTCGTGAATCAAAAGTTGACGAGTAACATGGTGTGGCACTGTCAAATCTGCAGCCACGTTTTCAAACAAGCTGCAATTCATCTTATCTGACCTATGGCCTCTAAAAGCACTATAAATATATATTTTTACATATATTCCAACAGTTATCATTAGCGTAGGACACATTCAGCATGGACTAAAATTATCCACCTGGGAATATCCCAAGCTCAGGAGGATAATCACAGCAGGACCTCGACCTCTCTCCCACGCACACACCAGACTCCAGGCTGGAACCCAGCTCCGAACAGACACTGCATTTTCCTCCATGTATCTTGACAGGTAGCCTTTTGATAGCCCACATGGTTCCCTGTTTATGTTCTGCTCTGGTTCCCTGCACATTCCCCAGCTAACACTGCATACCTCTTTCTGCTGCCATGTTCTACAATTCCACACTTCCCGGAATCCCTGAGGGACGGACCAGCGCGCTGAGGATGTGGAGTCAGTGCGAGCTGTCAGAGAGTCACAGCAAAGACCAGACTGGTACCACACAAGAATCAATCCTGGGCCTCTCCCTGCCATCTTGAGGTCATGGCCATATACCACAGTGATTATTGAGGCTCTGTGATTAAAGATGCTGTATTGGAGAATATGCTTCCTGCATGTGTGAAGTGTCTCTAAAGAACAAACTATTGACAACAGGAATAAATTGATACGATTTGGGAGCGGTGTATACCCTCGTGAGGTCACAGAGTAGTGTGACTCGGGTAGGAAATGAGGCGGAGCCACAAGGAGAAAAACGGAGTCCCTTACCTGGTACAGGTGGTGGCGGTGGCGGTGTTGACGGTTTTACCGGCTTAGTTTTTAGGGACCAGTGGCTGGAAAAGTGACCAAAGTCATGTTGCACGACGCAGTTCTCCCCCCAAACTCTGGTTCTCTGGTCTCCTTCTCAGTATCTCACCCCGATCTTGTCAGGATTCTGTGCAAACCTGCCAAACATAGACAAAAAGTGGAGTTAGCCGGCAGCAGCCACAGTAAGAGGAGTATATATTGATCATGGGCCAGCCCTCCGTCTGCACCACGGTTCATAACATAAATCAATGCTACAGAATGTACATGCAGGGAGTCTGCAGTTAGAGTTCAGTATGTGGGTTGTTCAAGGCGTTGGGCTAGTGTTTACATTAACATCAATAAGCAACCAGCAACGGCGGGGCCCACTCGCAGCCAAAAGGTACCGTGTGTACCACAACCTGGGAACCAAACCTGGAGTGCACCCAGTGACTGGGAGCGAGGAGGCTGGCAGACCAACACACACACACGGAAGACACCAGCGATATTAATGAAACGTAAATGTATTCACACACTCATCTTGATCACATTCATAAATATTTCACCTTCATTCACAAATACCTTGCCAGGGACACAACCAATCATGGGCAACCTCTCTCTCTCACTTACCATGTAACTAAAGAGGTTCCATTTCAGTGAGCTCCTGCCTCAGTACCTCTTTACATGTTGAGGACACCAACTGGGGAATTCAGTGGATTCTCGGGTGGTCTCACCACAGATGAGCAGCAGTTTTTCAATGAGTGTATATTCCACGTCCTAATCAATACTGTTCCGTGTCCTCACCATAGCCCGAATGATACCCAGTCAATACACACTAGTCATGACAATGGCAGCTTGTAACTTGAGTACAACAGGGGTAAAATCAAGTCGTACCCTCCTGGCAAACCTACTCCTGTGGCTTAATTCTTGACCAGTCAGCTCCGGCCTCTGATTCTGACAAGCTTTCCTCCCTATCTCCTGCTGCACAATCCCTAGCCAATTGAGAGCTGCTCAAATTAAGCCAGCCAGAATTGTGAATCATTGAGGTCACGTTGCCTAGCAACCCAATGACATAAGAAGGCAAATTGGTTCCTCAGCATCACTTGTGTGGTGCTGCAGAAGGAGGCAGTGCCATCTGGAGGCAATTAGTAATACCAGTTTTGTTGATGGGTGTCTGTGGGGCTTCTGTATTACCTATTACAGGTTGCAACAAGCACAAGCCCCTTTCCTTAATTCCTTATAGGTATATTTTCACTTTCGTGTGCTTGTGTATTGTGTAGGCCTTTTCACCATCTCCCTTTTCCATGGTTTACACAGCTAAGCACCTGACTTGTGAATGTTTCACCCATGTTCTGTTTTTTTGTTTGTTTGTTTGTTTGTTTGTTTGTTTGTTTGTTTTTTTTTTTGTTTGTTTGTTTGTGTGAAGCACCTGACTTGTGAATGTTTCACCCATGTTCTGTTTGTTTGTTTGTTTTTTTTTTGTTTGTTTGTTTGTTTGTTTTTTCTGTCGACACCTTGTGTCTTCCTGGTACGGCCTGACCTTAAACTAGACCAACATCCTGAAAGCTCAGCAATATCAACCTAGCCTATCACACCTCGGGATGTACCAGGTAGTTTAACTTCACTTCATCACTTAACTCTTTTCAACTCTTTCGGCGCTAATCACCTCAACACTTCTGCTCACCATAAGTATATGTACCGTCATAATTCTAGATTCAAATTCTTGATAAAAGACCTTTCAATCAAATACCACCAATACCACCATGTCTGTATGCCCAGCATAATATAAAAAAGGGGAGGAGGGGAAAGGTGCAGCTTAGCACTGAAAGGGTTAAACAGATACTGAATGGTACTATTCTGTTCTTATCCAGAAATCTTAATATACTATATTCACCTCATAAAGAATCTCTGCTCTAATAAAGGTCCCCTTCCTCATTGGAATCGAAATGATAAAAATCACTCAGCCACTCACCCCCCCCCCCCCAAAAAAAACCATTTAAAAGCCTTTTTCACAGTACTTTACTTGACCTGTAATATGGTTCCAAACTGGAGACTTATTGTCATTTTGTAAGCGACCAGAGTGTTGGGTGATTACGATACCCAAACAGTCATGACTACATATTTGTGTCTATCATGTGCACACACCATTCTTGTCAACATCTTTTGACAAGAAATAAGTTGGGTTTTTTTCGCTTCCAAGGGGGACATTTTATATTTGGCAAACAATAAAAAAATAAGTAGATGATCTTTATCATGAAATATTGTCCAAAATAGGCCATGCTTCAGTAAAAAAGTCCAAAACATACAACAGACTAGTGGGAGTCTCTTGAACAAGACCTTACACAGTTCTGTAGAATTTTTACTTTTTTCTGCTTTGAAGAGACTCTGTACTTCAGTTATGATGGTTTTACAGCAGCATTTTATGGTGAGTCAGGAGCAAAACAACCTGAGGGAATGACTCCAGAGGAAAGAACTCATGAGGGAAGGACTCCTGAGGGAAGGTCCCCTGAGGAAAGAACTCATGAGGGAAGGACTCCTGAGGGAAGGACTCCTGAGGGAAGGACTCCTGAGGGAAGGACTCCTGAAGAAAGAACTCCTGAGGGAAAGACTCCTGAGGGAAGAACTCCTGAGGGAAGGACTCCTGAGGGAAGGACTCCTGAGGGAAGGACCCCTGAGGGAAGGACTCCCAAGGAAAGGACTCCCGAGGAAAGGACTCCTGAGGGAAGGACTCCTGAGGGAAGGACTCCTGAGGGAAGAACTCCTGAGGGAAGGCCTCCTGAGGGAAGAACTCCTTGGGGAAGAACTCCAGAGGGAAGGACTCCTCCCAGGCTATAACAATGAAACACAGGAATAGACAAGATGACTACATAGGCAGGGTGGACATGCTACCACCACAAAACCCTGCGAATAGAGCAGAGACCCCTGTCATGAGACAATGCTCTACGGAATTTCCCACATCCTTTACTGCCCATGTTAATCTACCTGTCATGACAGACCACCTGCCTTTTAAGACCACATTTTAGCTCCAGTAGGAGTGGTCTCGGGCGACTGGACCACTGTATGAAAGGTGCTTTAATTGAGCTTCTTATATGAGCAATTTTGAAAATAAAATTCTCATTTACCACCTGCTTAAAAATAAACGAAAGAAAAGAAAAGAAAGCACTATAAGAGTATGATCAGCATAAAAAATCTGGACATAACATAAGAAATGTCCCCCTTTCCCAGTGTCACAGTGAATTATATATGTCTCTCTCCCACGGCTGACCTCTTGTTACCTTGTTACCTGTCCATGTACATAATTCATGACCACTTCCATTAATAAACTACTGAATCATCACATTCAGTTTTGGAGTCAGTCTTGTTGTCCATTATTCCACATGCAATAATTACAATTTTGTACAGGCCATCCATACAATCCCAGAAATACCACGTCACTAAGACCTTTTTCATTGAGAGAAGTACATCATACCTACTGTCTGTGACCATCACCTTTATAGTATAGTTCTCTCTCTTTTCAGAGACCACCCCCACAGTAGATCTAAAAATGTGGCCACATAAAGTGGGTGGTCTCTCACTGAAAGTAAAACATGAAAGAGACAGAACTTAAGGACCTGGTGAATGTGGTCTTAAAATGCAGGTGGTCTCTTTGTGGAGTCTCAAAAGGACTAATATATATATATATATATATACATACACATATACATATACATATATACATATACACACACACACACACACACACACACACACACACACACACACACACACACACACACACACTCTCTCTCTCTCTCTCTTTGTAACTCCTCCTTATTTGGAAAGACCACTATCAGGGAAGGTCTAACTGTGGTCACAAAGCACGGAAAAGACAGAACCAGGGACCTGATAACTATGGTCTTACAAGGCAGGTGGTCTCATAAATGAGGGAGTACCTGTATTACCAAATATAGCATCTGTCATCATGCAGAAACCAAGTTCACTAATAGGACTCTAGGGGTGATTTTGGGAATTTTGTCAAGGCCATGCATCTGCTAAGCTGACCAAGCCTTAATTGAGGACAACTGCCATGTGCAATATTGAAGTCATATCTTAAATTCTGAGTTACACTGCAGAAACCAAGTTCCCTAAAGTGACCTGATGACCTTTGAATTTAGGTTAAGGTCACCCATCTTTGAACTTTATCTAGCCCTGGATAAGGACTATAATCCTGTCCAATATACAGGTCCTACCCTGAAAACTTTCCTCGTTATCGTGTGGAAACCAAAACTTACCGCAGTACCTCCATGACCTTGGAAATGGGGTCAAGGTCAACAACCTTCATACTTCACCTAGCCCTTATACTGCAGTATATACTTGGGCACTATCAAAGTCCAATCTTAAAAACTTATTGAGCTGTGGTGCGGAAACCACAATCTCTTTACAGACATATAACCAACCGACATGAGCAAAGCTATATGCCCCACCTTCTTCGAAGGGGGGCATAAAAATCGATACAGAAAGGGTGGTCTCAAGTGATGAAAGCAGTTGTCTCATAAGATTGAGTAGGGTGTTCCCCAAAAGTACAGAAGTGGTGATAAACTGGTCTTGAAAGAAAGAAAAAGCAAAAAGGTGAGCTACAGATGAAGTTGTCCAAAAATAGGTTAGGATAAACTTGACTTTAATAGCGCTGGTAATCCTAACACAAAATGCACTATTTTCACTGGCAATCTCTACCATAGAGGTATCAGCAGATGGTCTGTGTTTCTACTAATGTGACACAGACTGAGGCCAGGTCGAGAGAGTGCTTTCAGTTCACTGGGACTTACACCGTGTGGACACAACTGGACTTTCGGGACCCCACACGACAGATAGGTCAGTCTATTACAAAATGCCATGTACACACAGCCATGCACAGGTACAGGCATATTTTGTCGGTAATGACATTCGATAAATTAACCTGTCCAGTGCCAACACTGACATATAACATGACATGCCTCCAATATGTCTTGCTGCATGATAGCTTTGTATCATTTTTCTGTGTACCTAAAATTAGATTGTATGCATTCATGACAGGAAATTCCATGCAGATATTTTATTACCTGGTTTCCCATCCCAAGTCATACTGACTGTATACATGTCACTAGATATCATGAATACATACACAGTGGTACCTGCTGTATGCAGCCACTGCCGTGAGTAGCCACATTGCTTTTTGTGGTCACTTGGCTCAGACATAGGAATCCGTTTCTTCGTAACATTTACCTGTGGTGACAGGTCACCTGCTGTATGGGGCCGCTTTGTCTTGGCAGAAGGGGCGGCCACATACAGCAGGTACCACTGTATGTATAACCTCATTATGACAACACTCACATGTATCTGACAGTCACTTATGGATACAAGTTTCAATGGACTTAAAATCAAATTCCTTGCCATTGGACTCATGCATTTATCTGACATATTCTGATATCCGACACATATGTAGGGTACAAATGGTGTCATTATAATGGGGGTTCACTGTACAGTGATGTGTTAGGAGACCTTATTATAACAACATTCACATATCTTAACTCATTCCATACTTTGGTCACAGGCCTTGGTCAATGGTTCTGGCACTGCCTGGCAAGTCATGCTGCAGCTGCCCTTGCAGCATGACTTGCCAGGCAGTGCCAGAACCACTGACTTAAGACTACAGGCATGTTGGTACTTGAACAAAAGCTCTTTTCATGAACAATTTAAATATGCGATTGTCGTCTTAAATCCAGGTAAATACACGGAAAAATCAGGGACTGGGACTGAATGAGTTAATGCCACAAGTTTTGAGGGACTTGAAGTCCCATTTCTTGCCATTGGACTCTTTTAACTGACATATTCAAATATCGGACATTTGCCCAGAACAGATGGTTTCGTTAGAACAAGGTTCAACTGTACATTATGAAGCTGGAAGTGATCGCGGATGGTCACCACTTATGACAGCCAAGTCACGTTTCTCTGTGCATTGTGGCCACTGCACCAACAGAAAACACGACCCTGGTCATTACATACTACAGTCCTCCCCCTCTTACAAGGCCACCCGAAATGCAGCTCAAAAGTGGCTGTACAAGAGGGGTGGCCTCTATAGAGGGGGAATGTAGTGGAAATGTCACACCATGCATAAGAATGGTGGTGGTCTTTTAACCCTTAAAGCGCTGATTTAAGATTGAGTCCACAGCTTTCATTGGGACACTTTGTGCACAGGGCACGCAAAGTGCCCTGAGAAAAGCTGTTGACTAAGACTCCTTTTTGCTTTAGACTCTAAGGCTTGCTGGTATTTGAATGAAAGGTATCTTCATGAGGAATTTGAATCTTTTGACCATTATATGTTTGACATTAATGAAAAAATGACTATCACTGTGATGAGCACTTTGAGGGTTAAGACAGGAGGTGGCTTCTAATGACAGGGGCCTTACAAGAAGGGGACCACTGTATTTGCTTATTTAGGGATGTTGTTTAGTATTTAGTAGCCTTCATGTTGAAGACACGGTCACCTTCTCCATGCACAGTCTTCCTTTATCTTACATTTTGGTATGGTGGTACTCTGACAAAGTGTACAGCAAAAAACATGGCAACTTGCAACACCAATACACCTAGCAGGCGACAGGCTATGTGGTGACCAGCAAGGCGGGGTTAAATGCATTTTACAGGTCAAAGGTTCCTCGCATCCACAAATATTCCAAAAACACACAAAAATATTGTACATTTTAACCCTTAAAGTGCTGATTTAAGACTCAGTCAACATCATGCATGCAAAGTGTCCAGAGGAAAGCTGTTGACTAACACTACTTTTTGCTTTAGACTAGGCTTGCTGGTATTTGAATGAAAGGTATCTTCACAATGATTCTGGATCTTTTAGCCATCACAGTGGTCCCCCTCTCGGGAGGCCCCCCTGATGAGAGGCCACCCCCTCTTGACAGGCCACTTCTCAATGCAGCAATTGTAGCCTTTGCATTATATTTCCCCCCTCATGAGAGGCCAGCCCTCTTATAAAGCCAGATTTCTGGTGCATTAGAGGTGGCCTCACAAGAGGGGGACCACTGTATATGTTTAACTGTAATGAGAAAACAACCAAGGCCGTGATCAGCACTTTAAGGGTTAAGCTCTGTCCGTGTCGAAGTACTGCATCCTGTCACAGTTCAATGTGTTGAGTGTCTACACGACTTGTGCAATATTTGAGTGGTGCCGAATTTCTGCAGTATCGCCGATCATCACACACATGCGGTCCTTAACACATTTTCACAATGTTTTGTAGTTTGCATAATTCGTATCCATTGTTTTCTTTCTCAGTAGGATGACAATTCTCGAGATAAAAGCTTCATGTTTGTCAGTATCTCTGGCTATTCTGAGTACCAATCCTGATCAGATGCTCCATACATGGTTTTCACGTACATTACTTCTCCCTGATGGTTGCATGTGGAACGATGTCCAAGTTGCATGCTTCCCTTTCATCATACGTAGCGGTGGCTAAGTCATTTTTCTTCAAATCTGACCCCCAAGATCCAGGAAGGTGGCTAATATGGTCTTAATTTTCTTTGTTCAAGACAAGTTATCTGACCCACTTTCCTACATACCTACCTATGCATATACATGTGTACATTTTCAACACAAACAGGGCAACCCCAGAACAGCTGGCAAGCTGCAGTGGTTTTGTACACCACCTTGCGTCCTACCTTAGACCTATCCTACAACAATGCAAATTCCGATGGAAAAGCTGGCATTAGGCCTTTTCATACTGAGGTAACACAGCCAGCCATGCTGGTCAATGTTACCTGCACAACATAACAGTCACGATCCTTGCACTTCATCTAAATTGACTGCTTGGCCATACATCTCACGCTGGCACCTCAAATGTTATGCAAATCTTTTATCGGCATGTGCGTCAGTTCAAAGTGCAGTGGGGTCACACAGTATGTTTCTCTGTGTGACCCAAAATGGTAAAAGAATTCCTGTCAAAACTGAGACACTATTCATCCAGATTCCTCAGACTAATGATAAATTTAGAATTACACATTGTATGCAGCATTGTTCTGATAATCTTGACCGATTTGTACTTATAACCATAAATTTTAAATTGGCAATTCTACTCTGGTCTGGTCTGGTCTGTTCTGTATTTTTTTTTTTTTTTTTTTTTTTTTTTATTTGTTTGTTGTTTTTTTTCACAATACATTTTACTTAATTGCATTTCATTTTTCATTTTGGGGGGTTACTTTTCATGCGTTTGCTGGTGGCCAATGCCAGGTTGTCACTGAACTTTCTCCTGTATCTGTATATCTCTGAACTAATTCAAAGTCTGTTGCTGTGAGTTGTATCTTTTTTGTTTTGCTGAAGATCCACCAAGAATTTAATGGACTGGGTGCACGAAAATTTTTGCATGTTGACCCATACAACAGCAGACTCATCCACAGATTTGTATCATCAATTAGTACTAAAAGGTATATGGGTCTACCTTGAAAATTATGGACTGTATTACATTCACAATTATGCAAAAAGTTTATGGCTATGAGGGCAAACAAACAGACAGGAGTTCATGAGCTCTGTTACCCACTGTCAACAGGCCTCAGCATTTGCTCAGTCTCTTGCCCAGCACAAGAAAATTTTGCACAATGGGGATTACTGGTTTTCTCACAAGTTGGTCGACCGGCAAAATTTGATAAACTGCGTGTCTGTACTTTTTTGGCCGATCAAGCTCACAAATTAACATGCAAGTTTTGAAGGGCAGAAAGTCTGAAGTGGTCCCAATTTAACCATTTCCCCTTAAAACTGGCTGGTGGTCAAAGGTTTGCCTCAATGTTCTGGCCTAATTTCAACAGTAATGAAAAATCATTTTGAAGAAAAGCGTAGATGAGACCTATGGAAATGATATGCCCCAAGTCAACAGCTTTCCTTTGTGTGGGCTCAGCACTTAGTACCAAGCTCTCACCAAGGAAAACTGTTGACTCAGTCTTAATTCAAGAAGTTAATGGGTTAACCTGAAAAGCACATGGCTGATCAGCAGACTAGATAATCAGTATAATGACACTCTTATGGAGTCATAAATTAAAGTACCATATTATCCCTTTTAGCCCTAATAGTGCTAATCATGGCTATAGTCATTTTCTCCTTGCCGTTAAACATATAAAGGTTGAAAGATTCAAATTCTTCACGAAGACACCTTCAATTTAAATACCAGCACGCCTAGTCTAAAGCAATAAGTAGTCTTAGTCAACAGCTTTCCTCAGGTTACTTTGCGCACAAAGTGACCCAACTAAAGCTGCTGACTCGGTCTTAACCCTTAAAGTGCTGATTTAAGATTGAGTCAACAGCTTTTCTAGGGACACTTTGCGCGCATTGCACGCAAAGTATCCTGAGGAAAGCTGTTGACTAAGACTACTTTGTGCTTCAGACAAGGCTTGCTGGTATTTGAATTAAAGGTATCTTCATGAAGAATTTGACTCTTTTAACCATTCTATGTTTTATGGTTATGAGAAAGCAACTATGGCAGTGATTAGCACTTTAAGGGTTAAATCAGCACTTTACCGGTTAAGTGCCCCTGCCCTCTTGAGCTATCCCCCTCCCATTTTCTACAAATGTTTTAAAATATCGGAAAACTGTATATCTCTGTGATGGTTTAACAGCTCATCCAGTTGAAATAGTCCAAATTTAGCTCAAGCCTTGGAGATCACTTCAATTAAACTTCCTATCCACCCTGGGTGCTTTCAAGTGATAATATAGTGATATGAACATATACAGAAGAATTAAGGGTTAACAGTGATCAGCATACGGCCTGGTGCAAATAAGCTATTATTCTATTGAAGCCAAAATATAATTGGTTATAATAAATATTTGTTTAACATTTTTTGTACTATTTATATCCTTTATCTATTTAGTTTAAGAGTTCAGTCCGCACGAATGTATCAAGTTTCAGCTCAATCCGTCCACTGGCTCATGAGCTACAAGTTATCAGGTTGCTCCACAGATGCCATTTTTGCAGCATTTTTGTGTGACATTCACCTGAAACATTCCTTTAAAACTTTTTAAACTTAGAAAAAAATTACAAAACTGTTTACTTGATTAATTCCACTCTACAGACCAGATAATAATGGATCATTTGGTGTGTGAGTCTTTTGACAGAAATAAGTAATTGAAGCCAAAATTTGTTAATACACTGTACTTGCTTAATATACTTTTATGCACAGTAAATGTGGTGACAAACACTGCAATAACCCTCTCAGTGCCAAATTTTGGACTGAGTCAGCAGCTTTTCTCGGCACGCATTGGGCACAACGCACCCAATGTGTGCTGAGAAAAGCTGTTGACCTGGGGTATTCTCTCTGGAGCTAAATGCATCCTGGTACTTGAATGAAAGTTCTTTTTATGAGGAACACAAATCTAGGATCGTAATGATAATTCAGACGAGTTTGACTTGAGTAGTTCAACTTTAGATGTGATTGGCACTGAAAGAGTTAACATTACACAGTAATGCCAGACTAGTGCTAAGTCACAAGCAGTTAGACCCTGGGTGTTGGTGCAGGTCATTTTCTGCTGCTTGTATCCTTTACACAAGTCATTCTTCTGTCAAAACCCTGGCACTTGGTTAAATAGTTCATATGTATCACATGCTAATCAGTGCCCACAATAAATATAATATGCCTATCTCTTTTCCCTGACTTGTATAGAGCTATCGCTTTGAGCAACAGTGGTGGCTCATTTGCACCTGGCTTTTTGCTGGGAAAATACCACTGAATCGCAACCCTGACGCTGTTGTCGCAACCCTTACAATTCACAGGATTGGGTATTCCAGAAAATACAAGACTTTCACAAGAGAAGTTCTTGATATTTATCAGAGATGACCACCAGCAGATATTTCTATGTATTGTGTGGATTTACACTTTACCATTTGCCTTAACCCTTGAAGAGCTAATCATGGCTATAGTCGTTTCCTCATTATCATTAAACATATAATGCTTAAAAGATTCAAATTCCTCATGAAGGTACCTTTCATTCAAATACCAGCAAGCCTAGTCTAAAGCAAAAAGTAGTCTTAGTCAACAGCTTTCCTTGGGGCACTTTACGCGCAAAGTACCCTAAGGAAAGCTGTTGACTCGATCTTAGATTAACGCTTTAAGGGTTAATGCATTATTTCTACAATTGAAACTGCATGTGTCCTAACCGTAATCAGTACGTCCTAATATTCAACCCCATGATCAGTTAACTCTTAATAGATCGTTTTTATCTGCCTTCTGTGTTGTTCTACTTTGCTACAGATCCACTTCATTGCTGTTCTTTAATGTTTCCATTTACATCTTGTGCAGTTGAGATCACAGGACAAAAAAAAGGATCTCACTTGTGTATGGATCCTTAGAATGCACCAAATTAACCTATTATTGCCAAATATAAGTATCTGCAAATATCAACTTGACTATATGTGACTAACCGCACACATTTAAGTGGGTCAGCTGCACATTGTCTATGTTTTGTACAAAGAAACCTCATGTGTCGCAAGCATAACGGTCTCATCATCGTGTTCTTAACCCTTTCCCCCTCAAACCGGCCAAAACTGGCTGGCTGTCAAATGTCGTCTGCTTCAGTGTTTTCAACTAATTTCAACAGTTATGAAAAACAATTTGACTGAGAAATATACATGAGACTTATCAAGATCACATGCTCAAGGTCAACAGCTTTCCTTGGCATGGGTTGGGCACTTAGTGCCCAACCCATGCCAAGGAAAGCTGTTGACTCAGTCCTAATTCAAGGGGGAAAGGGTTAATTCAGTACCATAAGCAGACATCTGCTAAAACGGCTTTATCATCCTTTTCTTATATTATGTACGTACTTTGCCAAGGAATTCACTTCATTGAAGTTATAAGTTTTTTAATGTTCCCATCTACATTCTATGCATTTGAGGAGATTACAGGACAACAAAGAACTACACCTGTGTCTCTGAATCCTCAGAGTACACCAAATTTACCTATTATTGCCAAATACATGTATGTGCAAATAAGAATGTTACAATGTATACCAATAAGTAGGTTGGCAGCACACTAACTACCTTTGGTGCACTAAAACTTCATGTGAAGCAATCATAACCAGAACTCCCTTATTTCAATATGAATTTGCTATTTCTGTGAATTTGTGATAAAACATTCAATTTGCTTATGAATTAGTATGCATCTTCAGAAATAGTCAAAGTATCATCTGGGGGATGTTGGTTGCTGATAAAGCTATGATGTTTTTCACTAGGGCAACAATAAAATGTACCAATTAAGTTTATAGCAGTTTCCAATGATGTACATTGGTGTAGCATTATCAAAAAAATATGTTCATAGAAATTAATTAGTCATGCCAAACTATGGCCCAACAACTGACTTGCAAAGGTGAACACGAAAAAAGTAAAAGTAACCAAGTAATAAACAGCCAAGTTCACATGTAAATCAACACACTGCATCCTTAATTTTTAAAAAACGTGCATAAAAACCATTCTGAAAAGCAATTATACTTGAATTCTAACAGTTTACTTCATTTAACTTTGAGAATATGTTAGATAATTTTTCTTCTGGACCATATATAAAAAGAGATTGCAAGGAAAAAAATAATTCACATTTTGTCCCACTTTATTTGCACCAGGCCACAGGTAAGCTAAGAAAAACAGACAAGAGTCTGTGACATACTTGGCAACATATGTTTGTCCATGTGCATAATGAGCCACCACCTTATCAGGGCAAGACCTGAGACAATCACTATATGTAGTCTGCACTCAGTGACCACTGCCACACATACGCACAACATATACACAGTCAAACCTGCCTGGCCAAGTACCTCTGTGAGCTGAACACCTTTATGAGGTGAACAACTTTTCTCAGTCCCAATTTTCTTTGTGAATACTGTGTGAACCTCTTTTAAAGCCGAACACTTGCCTCTGAGCTGCAAAGGATGCTCAACATTATGGGGTTTGCCAGTGACAAACGCCGTCCGATAACGCCGTCCGATTTGTGACAAGTCACGTAGCCTCACCAATATAGGCTCAGGCATTGATGAAATGCACAGTCTGATTGGTGACAACTGGCATAGCTTGACCAACAAATATGATATGGTCTGCCACTGTTGAACACAGTCTGATTTAGTGACAACTGATACACCCAGACCAATATAAGCGAAAATGTATTCTGGGGTTCATGACACATAATTTGAGTTGCAAGATACTGTATGGGTTGACATGGCGAATTATCAAGACAACCCCTTCATCTCTGCCTCCTGTGCTTGACACGATATTCAGCTGCAATCCATACAGTATCTCGCATCTAATTTTAAAATTAAAGACTGCATGTACCATGTACTGTTAACTCATTCCATACCAGTCCCTGATTTTTCGGTATATTTACCTAGATTTAAGACGACAATTGCATATTTCAATTCTTCATGAAAAGAGCTTTCATTCAAGTACCAACATGCCTGTAGTATCCAGTCAGTGGTTCTGGCACTGCCTGTGACCATAGTATGGAATGAGTTAATGTTAATATTGTCATCAGCGTTATGGTTTGTTGTTTGTGACCAACTCTATTGATACTTCAGTGACCCCAGAACAGGAGGTGCTACAGTCTGAGGACTGTGGCTGGCTTTGCTTTTGTTACAACACGCCTGCATATAATATGCTATATAGCTGGCCACTGCTACATGTATGAAGTCTTGACTGATGACAATTCACATAGCCTGACCGATACGACAGTAAACATTGTAAATACATACAGTCTGATTTGGTGACCAAACACACAGCGGACCATTAGCAGACATCAACTGGAACACATTAGGTGACACTGATTGATGAAAACTCGCACAAGCCTTGTGACGCTGTGCTCACAGGATATGGTTAATGATGTAATTTTAATATACACAAGAGTTAAAAGTTTATCTTACACCATTTGACCCAAGCACCCAGATGTTGGGAACATGATTGGGTGTCATTTATCTTAATTGTCGGTCACATCCACCTGAACTGGAAGCAAAGATTCAAAAGGAATATCCCTCATCATCCCCATTATTTAGTCACCTGCAAGCATGTATGTTTTTTATCATGGTTCAAAGTATACACGTTTTACATGGATTGTGTAGCCTGTCACGCCTACATTAACTCATTCCATACCAGTCCTTGATTTTTCTGAATATTTACCTGGATTTAAGACGACAATTGCATATTTAAATTCTTCATGAAAAGAGCTTTCATTCAAGCACCAACATACCTATAGTCTTAAGTCAGTGGTTCTGGCACTGCCTGGCAAGTCATGCTGCAGCTGCTGCAAGGGCAGCTGCAGCATGACTTGCCAGGCAGTCCAAGAACCACTGACTAATGGCCTGTGACCATAGTATGGAACGAGTTAATCACTTCTCATGCCACACATGTTGGTATACAGCTTTAACCTTATCATGAGGTAGAAGAAATTAAGGACTTGGGAGACAATCGTGGACCACAGTTACAGCGGTATGGGAACTCTCCACTTGCTGCCTGGAATGGAACCCCTGTCACAGAGGTAAAAGAAGAGCACTTTGACAGCTCAGCCAACGACATACCCATAATATGCCAGTGGAGTGGATACAAAAGAAATTTTTATCAAAGTTCTGTATCCATACTTGCAGAGTACAGTGGTCCCCCTCTTATAAGGCCACCCCAAATGCAGCCAAAACTAGAACAGACTGATTTTCCAACAGAAAATCAAATGTCTCCCGGTGGAACACTTACGTCTCTGAATAAGCTACAGGTGATAACAAATTACAAATGACCAAGTTTGCCTGAAAATTACAATCCTATTTTAGCTCTCGCCTAGATACATAACTCTAGCAATTTTCATCAAGTTCTTCAAGACTTATTGCAGAGAAACCAATTTCACATAAATGACCCTGTGACCTTGAAAATTAGGTCAAGGTCACCCAAATACAATCCCAACCTTGGTCTTACCTTGATACATAATCCTACCAAGTTTCATCAAATTCCATCCTGTTCTTCATGACATATCAAATGGAAACCAATTTCACATAAGTGACCCTGTGACCTTGAGAATTTGCTCAAGGTCATCCAAATGCAATCCAAACCTAGGTCTTGCCAAGATACATAAGCCTACCAAGTTTCATTAAATTCCATCAAGTTCTTCAAGACTTATCGCATGGAAACCAATTTCACATAAGTGACCCTGTGACCTTGAGAATTTGCTCAAGGTCATCCAAATACAATCCCAACTGAGGTCTTGCGAAGATACATAATCCTACCAAGTTTCATCAAATTCCATCAAGTTCTTCATGCCTCATCAAACGGAAACCAATTTCACATTAGTGACCCTGTGACCTTGAGAATTCGCTCAAGGTCATCCAAATACAATCCCAACCTAGGTCTTGCCTAGATACATAATCCTACCAAGTTTCATCAAATTCCATCATGTTCTTCAAGACTTATCGAACAGAAACCAATTTCACATAAGTGACCCTGTGACCTTGAGAATTCGCTCAAGGTCATCCAAATACAATCCCAACCTAGGTCTTGCCAAGATACATGATCCTACCAAGTTTGATCAAATTCCATCAAGTTCTTAGTGACTTATCGCACGGAAACCAATTTCATATAAGTGATCCTGTGACCTTGAAAACTAAGTCAAGGTCACCCAAATACAATCCCAACCTAGGTCTTGCCTAGATACATAATCCCACCAAGTTTCATTAAATTCCATCACCTTCTTCAAGACTTATAGCACGGAAACCAATTTCACATAAGTGACCCTGTGACCTTGAGAATTCGCTCAAGGTCATCCAAATACAATCCCAACCTAGGTCTTGCAAAGATACATGATCTTACCAAGTTTCATCAAATTTCATCACGTTCTTCATGACTTATCGCACGGAAACCAATTTCACATAAGTGACCCTGTGACCTTGAGAATTCCCTCAAGGTCATCCAAATACAATCCCAACCTAGGTCTTGCCTAGATACATAATCCCACCAAGTTTCATCAAATTCCATAAATTTCTTCAAGACTTCTTGCACGGAAACTAATTTCACATAAGTGACCCTGTGACCTTGAGAATTCGCTCAAGGTCATCCAAATACAATCCCAACCTAGGTCTTGCCAAGATACATAATCCTACCAAGTTTCATCAAATTCCATCAAGTTCTTCATGACTTATCGAACGGAAACCAATTTCACATAAGTGACCCTGTGACCTTGAGAATAAGGTCAAGGTTACCCAAATACAATCCCAACCTAGGTCTTGCCTAGATACATTTTCCTACCAAGTTCATCAAATTCCATCAAGTTCTTCAAGACTTATCGCACGGAAACCAATTTCACACTAGAACAGACTGATTTTCCAACAGAAAATCAAATGTCTCCCGGTGGAACACTTACGTCTTTGAATAAGCTACAGGTGATGATAAATTACAAATGACCAAGTTTGCCTGAAAATTACAATCCTATTTTAGCTCTCGCCTAGATACATTACTCTAGCAATTTTCATCAAGTTCTTCAAGACTTATTGCAGAGAAACCAATTTCACATAAGTGACCCTGTGACCTTGAAAATTAGGTCAAGGTCACCCAAATACAATCCCAACCTTGGTCTTACCTTGATACATAATCCTACCAAGTTTCATCAAATTCCATCAAGTTCTTCATGACATATCAAATGGAAACCAATTTCACATAAGTGACCCTGTGACCTTGAGAATTTGCTCAAGGTCATCCAAATACAATCCCAACCTAGGTCTTGCAAAATACATAATCCTACCAAGTTTCATCAAATTCCATCAAGTTCTTCATGACTTATCAAACGGAAACAAATTTCACATAAGTGATCCTGTGACCTTGAGAATTAGGTCAAGGTCATCCAAGTACAATCCCAACCTAGGTCTTGCCAAGATACATAAGCCTACCAAGTTTCATTAAATTCCATCAAGTTCTTCAAGACTTATTGCACAGAAACCAATTTCACATAAGTGATCCTGTGACCTTGAAAACTAGGTCAAGGTCATCCAAATACAATCCCAACTGAGGTCTTGCCAAGATACATAATCCTACCAAGTTTCATCAAATTCCATCACGTTCTTCAAGACTTATCGCACAGAAACCAATTTCAAATAAGTGATCGTGTGACCTTGAAAACTAGGTCAAGGTCACCCAAATACAATCCCAACCTAGGTCTTGCCAAGATACATAATACTACCAAGTTTCATCAAATTCCATCAAGTTCCTCATGACTTATTGCACGGAAACCAATTTCACATAAGTGACCCTGTGACCTTGAGAATTCGCTCAAGGTCATCCAAATACAATCCCAACCTAGGTCTTGCCTAGATACATAATCCTACCAAGTTTCATCAAATTCCATCAAGTTCCTCATGACTTATCGAACGGAAACCAATTTCACATAAGTGACCCTGTGACCTTGAGAATTAGGTCAAGGTTACCCAAATACAATCCCAACCTAGGTCTTGCGTAGATACATATTCCTACCAAGTTTCATCAAATTCCATCAAGTTCTTCAAGACTTATCGCACGGAAACCAATTTCACATAAGTGACCCTGTGACCTTGAGAATTTGCTCAAGGTCATCCAAATACAATCCCAAGCTAGGTCTTGCCTAGATACATAATCCTACCAAGTTTCATCAAATTCCATCAAGTTCTTCATGACTTATCGCACGGAATCCAATTTCACATAAGTGACCCTGTGACCTTGAAAATTAGGTCAAGGTCACCCAAATACAATCCCAACCTAGGTCTTGCCTAGATACATAATCCTACCAAGTTTCATCAAATTCTGTCAAGTCCTTCAAGACTTATCGCACGGAAACCAAGTGTTGAAGAACCTGAACAACAACAACAAGAAGAAGAAGAAGAAGCGGAAGAAACGGGCACTAATCCAATATGTCACCCGGCTTCCACCGGGAGACATAATTGGCCTTAAAAGGGGGATGGCCTCTCTTGAGGGGGAGAATATAATAGAAATGCCATACTTTCTGCACAAGATTGCTGGCCTTTTAAGAGGGGTGGCCTCTGGTGAGAGGGGTCTTATAAGAGGGGGACTACTGTACCATTTCAATGTTGCAAAAAAACTTCGTATCTTCCCTTCACATGGATAAAGGGAAAACATGCTCAATGTTTGTGTTCATTTGAATGACATACATGTATGTTCCCAAAATCACATAAACATCAGGTGATTTTGTGCATCAGACGTCGACCTTTATAGTATCAATCAGTGATGGCAGACATCATTGGAAAAGTCTGAACTTCGATATTTCTGTGTAAGGAACTCTTCTATTGGCTAAAAACAAAAGCTGATGAGGGAATCCCTCACCAAATCAACAAACAACCCCACCCCCCCCCCCAAAAAATGTCCTCAGAATAGAAACATCATCGTCAAACAAAAGTGATCAAAGACAATTTACCAGAAAGTTCCAGAATTTGTCTTCATCTGTAGTCAGTCATGTTTTGGTTTTGGCACCCCAAAAAATACATCCAATTTCTCGACAAGCTGTTCAAAGCTCACAAAGTGGACACTGTCGATACAAACATATATCGGGATTACGGGCAATTTATTGGGGTAAGAAACAAAACTTTAATGCTCTATTTTGGTGAAAATTATTAAATACATTGGTACCTGCTGTATGCAACCACTGCCGTGAGCAGCCACATTGCATTTTGTGGTCACTAGGCTCAGACATAGGAGTCAATTCTTTGTAAAATTTACCTGTGGTGACAGGTCACCTGCTGTATGTGGCCACTTTTTCTTGGCAGAAGGAGTGGCCACATACAGCAGGTACAACTGTACAACCAATCTTTATGGCAGAATAAAGCGGAATCAATTCATGATGTAAGGCTCTGAAAATACACAGACCACACAGCTATGCAGCAAATGCATGAAATGCTTTCAATAGATCTACGACTGGCTGGCTACAGACAATTTATTGGAACAAGGAATTTTATTTGACACTGTACTTTAATGATGAAAATGCATGATTACACAGAACCAACAGCCATGACAGAATCAAGCCTGACTGGAAATTTATGACTGACGGCAAGGCAAATCTGTGGACTGAAACTGACACTGCACCCGTATTACATTCATTTGCATGTTTGTGTTGACACATGGAAGCTTCACGATAAAGATCACACCTTTTATTCCTCTGTTGATTTCTGATTTTTTTTTTTTTTTATTTTATCTTAGTTTTTTTTTTTTTTTTTTGGTTGTGCAACAAACTGACCTGGAATTAGTGCAGAAATGTAAATCATGTCATTTCCAGCAAATTTTGTGTTGATCACTTTGCATGAATTCCAGGAATAACAAGAGGTCCATGGGACTAACACTCTGCTCTTACAAATCGGACGTGTGATCAAGCTTCACCACATAATATACCCTGCAGTGGATGAAAACTGAACTAGCCTACCTGATGACCTTTACAAAAAAGGTCAAGTTCATTCTATGGTTTCCTGGGGTTGGGTCCATTTTCGGGAAATTTGACTCATTTCACATGCACCCTGTTGTAAATTAGTAGCTGAGTTCAGAGACCGGTGTCTTTGGCCATTTTCAAAAAACTTAAGGGACCCTCCTAATTTGAATGGGTCACACCCAGGACCCACTCTCAGCACATCCCTGCCCCTTGACCTAATGCACATTTCGGAAATATTTTAAACCGCTAAAAAAAATATATTCTTGTGATAAGATAACTAACTTGGACATTTTCAACGGCCAAGACTAGTTCTAAGGAACACTGCAGGCGACAATACCATTGACATAGATATGTGTACTGATATGTTATAGACATTTGTAAGTGTTGTAAAGTGTCCTTAACATTATGTATGCATATGTGTGTGTGTGTTCACAATCAGATATATGATGCCCATCAGAAATATCTTTAAGCTTTACGGCCTCAGTAATCTTGGAAAAGGTGGTCAAGGTCACCCTTTACTGACTTGCACTAAAGTTGCAGGTTGATCAACAGTAAAAACCACCAACAGTGACATACATTTCACTGCTGTTCTTGTTGCATGGACACCAACACAAACCCAATGCAATTTAACCCTTTCACCCTGGAATCAAGACTGAGTCAACAGCTTTTCCTTGGCATGAGTTGGACACTGAGTACCCAACCCCTGCCAAGAAAAGCTGTTGACCTGCAGCATGTGATCTTGATAGGTCTCATCTACGATTCTCAGTCAAACTGTTTTTCATCACTGTGGAAATTCGCTGAAAACACTGAAGCAGACGACATTTGACCACCAGCCGGTTTTGGATAGTTTAAGGGGGGAAAAGGTTAAGAGGTAGACAATGCCCAAGGAAAAGCTACCAAAGGGCCTGGCTGTCCATGCACAGCTGCAGTGCTGCATGAATACAGAGAGCATAAGGCTGCAGCTGAGAGAAGTCTGGGGAAAACAACCAGGCTTCCTGCTACAGAAGAAAGCCATGTTGACCATGGCCCACTTTGCTGCCCATGTCCTTGATGAAGTCAAGGCCAACAGCAACAACGACAGCAATGTTAGAGTCATTGATGGCAGCCTCACTTCCATCCTCCCAGTGGCTAGATGTCCCCATCAACTAGCCCTTCAAAGATTATTAAAGGTTATATTGGTCAAACTGGATGCTGAAAGGGGGGTGGGGGTGGGGGTGGGGGGGTGAGCATAGTAGTACATGCTTGCTAAAAACATCAAATGCCCATCTACAGCTTGCCTGCAAAGCAGACCAACTGCCCATCTACAGCTTGCCCGCAAAGCAGACCAACTTCTGTGTTACTACACTTGGTCTGCCCTTCTTTGACACGACTTATATATAGGAAATGTTTGTGATCTTAAAATTCTCTCTGTGACTTGATGCCATCATGACTATAATGTGGCTAAATACAGCAATTTATCCATTGTGAGTATGATGCACTGCTGCAACATTGTTCTATCATCCATCATATATATTTGAGTGCCCTGAGACCTTGAACAGACAGGTCAGTCATTCTTGAACATACAGGTCAAGGTCATTCTTATTTCAGCAAAGTTTTACTCCAGACCTTGGGAGCCGATTTGGTATAAAGACAGTCAGTTTGATATATTGCCTGCCCAATTTATCCAGCAGATAATGAATTTAATGCATTTTCACCCCCTATGATATTACACTGATATTTAAGAAAATGGCAACATGTAACACCAAAACAAATCCACACAGTACATTTACAACATATCTGAACCTCAAAATGATGGGGGAAGGGGGGGGGGGGGCTATCAGTGCCACCTACTGATATATCACCTGGTCTCATCATTGAAAATCATAGCCAGCACTTGTTTACTACTGCCTTTGAAAGGGATCACTTTAACCATTGACAAGCTTCCTCTATGGATCAAGCATAACACAGATACTTCATGCCTCAAAACATTCTGAAAAAATCCAAATAATCCATCAGGATGCAAATACAGCAGCACCTGCTGTATGTGGCCACCCCTTCTGCCAAGAAAAAGTGGTCACATACAGCAGGTGACCTGTCACCACAAGTAAATTTTACAAAGAAATTGACTCCTGTGCCTGAGCCTAGTGACCACAAAACGCAATGTGGCTGCTCACGGCAGTGGTTGCAGACAGCAGGTACCCACTGTACTAGGTACGACTGTACTGGGTACCACTGTACTGGGTACCACTGTACTGGGTACCACTGTACTAGGTACCACTGTACTGGGTACCACTGTACTGGGTACCACTGTACTGGGTACCACTGTACTGGGTAACAAAGGTCCTGGAAAGACCAGAAGAATGTTATTATTTACATGTATATGATTCATACCTGGCAATAGCGTTTGTCAAAAGCTCATGTCAGGGAGTTAATCCCACATCTTTCCCGACATAAATACACCAGAATTTACGACAAAACAAGAGCACGGCCACTGACCAGACATAAGTGATCACATAAGCTCAGCAACCTTTGGTCACCAGAGCTGAAAATGCACTATGGTGGCACCTTATTTCCTCATTTCAGTGCCAAATTTTGGATTGAGTCAACAGCTTTTCTGGGTGTGCATTGCGCCCAATGGGCACCAGGAAAAGCTGTTGACCTGGGATATTCTCTCTGGAACTATATGCATGCTGGTACTTGAATGAAAGGTCTTTTCATGAAGAATAGGAATCGGGGATCCTTATGATAATTCAGACTAGTGTGACTGAAGCAGACCAACTTTAGTCACCCTTGGCAATGAAAGAGTTAAGACCATCCCCTGCCATTATAAAGTGCTCACATACATCAGAAGGTCTTAAAATGCAGATAAATTTAAGAGGTAAATGTGGTAAATGGACCTATGAGAACAGTTTCGAAAGATACCTGGTCTCATAATGGAGGTCCAGGGCCCATAAATCTGAATGTCTTCTAGCCCAGGACAAGTCAAATTACAATCAGGATAAGTTAGAACTGCAAAAACACAAACCTTTGGGGACAATTACAATTTTTTTTTTTTTTCTAAATGAAATTTGCATGGATGGATAAGCCTTCTTGGACAGGAGACTATTTCAATGCCAGACTCACCAGCCGGAGGACTGCTACTGAAAACCTGAATTACAAAGCCCTGAGGTTGTCTGGATAGCAGGTACATGTACCGCTGAAGTACTTTCCATGCACCATGCGGCTCGTTACACAACTGAATCAGAAATGTGGTGACACCATGGCTATGCTCCCAAACTAGGTCCACAGTGCTGCCAGTTGAGGGGAACTCATGTACATGTACAGTGGAATCTCCCTATTATAACCACCTAAGGCATTGAAAAATGTGGTCTTAATGGTGGATATAATTTAAGTAGGTATAAACAAAAAGGGTCCACAAGTCGATGGTCTTAATATAGAAATGGTACCTTTATGCAGGTGGTCTTAATTGGAGAATCTACTGTACATGTATCCATAATGAACCGATGCACAAACATCTGCCAAAGTAAACTAAGATACCATCTCGAGTATCACCATCGATCTGTATATTCATAAAACAAACATCTCATATTTCAAAAAATGAAACCTCGAGCCGCTGCAAGTGTGCAGCGTAACTGTTTGGTCCTCAGACCTCTTTAAATAACTTTCCTGATCATGAATAGGTTGGAGTCAGTAGCCAGCAATGTGATCACTTAAATTTCAAAAACAAAAATGCCCCCCCCCCCAAAAAAATGACCTAAAAACCTGAAATTACATGGTATAAACATACATGAATATAAAAAATAAAGTTAAGAAGAAACAAGAGGGCTGTGTGAACAGCCCGTGCCTCAGCTGATCTTGACATTCATCACACTTGCAGCTCTATGAACTTGGGAAAGGATCAAGGACACCATGTTCTGAGTAAGTCTGACCTTTATACAAGAACACCTACATGTGCAACATCAAAGTTCAAGTAATTCTCAAGTTATAATGAAGAGTAAAATTCATGTATGTTGCACTGTGACCCCACAAACGAGGTCAAGGTCATTCATGTACTTTCTCAGCATGACCTTCATACAGAATAATTAACATGTGTAGCTAACTCAAAACAGATCTCAAGTTATCAAGTAAACAGTAAATTTTGTGTCAGTTGTCCTGTGAATTAGCATTAGAATGCCCATTGACTTACATAGTAATCAATAGGAAAGCTGCATTGAATGATAAGTACCCGAATTGAAAATCCTTAAAAATCAGAAATCCAAAGCAGTGCCACCTAGTAAACAACTGTTTGACCCTTCCACAACAATATATCCATCACATTTCAGCTTAATCTGAGGGATGCTTCTGAGAACAAGTGAAAAATAGCAAAAGCACACAAAAAGTTAATTTTTAAAAAAATTGCAGCGCCACCTGGTGAACAAATTAACAACAAGGAGTCCCTAGATGTCTTCCTGTATGATATCAAAGCATTTGGGGAAGCAGTTTCGGGGAAGAAGATTTTTCAAGATTTGTCCAAAAAAAACAACAACAAAATTCATTAAAAATCCAAAAATCACTGGAGCATGACCACGTGAACAAAATTGGTAGAAACCTACCCAAGGTACATTGCCACCAAGTTTGAAATTAATCTGGATGACAGTTTTGGAGAAGAAGTTGAAAATGTGAATTAGCATTAGAATGCCCATTGACTTCCATAGTAATCAATAGAAAAGCTGCATTGACCGATAAGTACCCGAATTGAAAAAATCGTTAAAAATCAGGAATCTGCAGCATTCTCACATAGTGAACAACTTTGTTTGACCCTTTGACAAGGAACATATCCACCATGTTTCAGCTTAATCTGAGTGATGGTTCTGGAGAAGAAGTCGAAAATAGCTATAACACACAAAAATTCATAAAAAATTAGGAAAAAATTGCAGCGCCACCTGGTGAACAAATTAAGAACTAGGAGTCCTAGGGAGTGTTCCTGTGTGATATCAAAGCAATTGGGTGAGCGGTTTTGGAGAAGAAGATTTTTTTAAGATTTACCCAAAAAAGAACAAAAAATTCATTAAAAATCCAAAAATCACTGGACCGTGACCATTTGAACAAACTTGGTAGAGACCCACCCAAGGCACATCTCCACCAAGTTTGAAGTGAATCTGGCTGACGGTTTTGGAGAAGAAGTCGAAAATGTGAATTGTGGACGACGGACGGACGACGGACCCTCAAAAAACCTCAGCTGACTGACAAGCTTGAAGTCAGGTGTGTGCTTGGAAGAATCACATCACAGATAGCTTTCCTTGGCACAAGTTAAGCACTGGCCATTACACACTAAAATATATACACATACAGTGAAACCTCCCTATACCGAACACCCTTGGGACCTGATAATTTAGTGCTCAGTATAGAGAGATGTTCAGTATTGGGAGGTTTGCTTAAAATGAAAACATACAATTGGGACTGAGAAAAAGTGTTCAGTATAAGGAGGTGTTCGGTAAGGTAGGTTTCACTGTACATACATTCTAGTTGCATGGAATTTGTGCCAAAAAATTAAAGCAGATGACCACTTAAATCAAGGCGCTTTTTAAAAAGTTGGAACAGAAAAAGGTTAATCTCTATTATGGTGGTTGCACATTAATTAAAAGCATGGAGCATTTCAATTTCTTATCATTAGGTGTTTAAAGATCAAGTGTCAAGATGCCATTAAATTAAACTATTTATAATTCTCAGTTCATCAACGTTACTGGTATACCAACAAGACCTTACTATATGCTTTTATTCCATATACATGTAGTACAAATATCTCCCCCCCCCCCCCATCACCACCTCCTAAAAAAAAGGAAATTTCCAATTCAACCTTTAGCCTTGTCACCCAAAATTCAGCGAATGGCTTATGTCCTTAAATATTCAGATCAATCACTGTTATTTTCTCGTCAGGCCTAAGCAGTCACAATTGATTGATCATGGATTCGTTATTCCTGTTATTCACAAAATTTGTTGCTTAAGTGATGAAAGACCAACATGGTTACAAACTGAAATATCATTGATCATGATGACAACTCAGCTGGGCTTAACCGACTCACTTTTTGTGACCAACAAAAAGCAAAAACTCATTTTACCTGACTTAGACATTCATCACACTTGGGGCTCTATGAACTTGGGATAAGGTCAAGGTGACCCATGTACTGAGTATGTGTGACCTTTATGGAAGAACACTAACATGTGCAACATCAAGGTTCCAATTCAATTAGTTCTCAAGTTATAGCACTGAAGAGTAAAATTCATGTATGTTGGACTGTGATCCCAGAAATGAGGTCAAGCTCACTCGTAAACTGTCTAAGCATGACTTTCATAGAGAAACATTAACATATGTGCAACTTCAAGGTCCTACCTAAAAATAGAGCCCAAGTTATCAAGTGAACATTAAATTTCATGTCAGTTGTTCTGTGAACTTGGGAATGAGGTCAAGGTCCAAAAATCAATTGCACATGACCACTTGCACAAAATAGGTAGACACTTAAAAAAGGTACATCCCTACCAAGTTTGACATAAATATGGCCAAAATTGTTTAAGTTATAAATATTAGAAGAATTTCCCATGGTAAACTTTCCTATTAAAACTTTTTTTAAAGATTTTCCCCCCAAAAAAATCATAATGAAAAAATCACTGGTGCACGATCATTCAAACAAGCTTGGTAGGGACCCACCCAAGTTACATTGGCACCAAGATTTAAGTCAATCTGACTGACAGTTTCTATTTTGTGCAAGCTTAGGTCACCTAAGAAGGGGCTGTTCATGCAGCCTTCTAGTTATGTCTGTGTGCCAACACTCTCTCTCTCTCTCTCTCTCTCTCTCTCTCTCTCTCCCTCCCTCCCTCCCTCCCTCCCTCCCTCCCTTCTTTCTTTCTTTCTTCTTTGGGCCAACAGACATATTGTTCTTCCTTCCTTCCTTCCTTCCTTCCTTCCTTCCTTCCTTCCTTCCTCCCTCCCTTCCTTCCTTCCTTCCTTCCTTTCTTCCTTCCTTCCTTCTTTCTTTCTTTCTTTACAGGCAAATTTGTTCGACATTTCACTTGAAAAATATTATACGTTGAAACTCCAAACTTAGCACAATTATACTTCTGTACATGAAGTCTCGCCTTTTTATAATGAAAGGTCATGCTTTTCACAATTATGCAAATGAGGGCTAATTAAAGTTTTAAATCTTCAATATCTTATGTACTATAGTAGATGTGGTTCTGAGTGTATAGGAGTTCGATCATAGCATATTATGGTGGATATGTCCCTATGTAAAGTATGGGCAATTTTGCTTGAATGAAGATCCATATAAATAAATAATTTGGATGCGACCATTTCATCCAAATAACGGCAAAATGTACCGATTTGAGATCTTGCCATGGATGTAAAATGTCATTTCTTGGTGTCATTTGACCAGGTAGAAAATCAACCTGGAAATCGGGAGGAAATCCAGTTTCTCCCAAGACGGACGGGCTATCTCCTATGGGCATTTTACCTTGAATAAAGATCTGTATAATGAAATATCCAAACACAACCGGACTGTCCAAATGCCGCCAAAATGTACCATGATGTAAGATCTTGCCATGGATGTTAATAATTATTTGGTGCCGTGATTTGGCCACGTAGAAAATCTGCCTTGAAATAGGCAAATCTTGTCCCCCAGCACCTCGGAGATTACCGAAAGGCCTAAAATACCGATGAATGCCGAGAGCTAATAGCC
This sequence comes from Hermodice carunculata, assembly GCA_964020975.1. Classification (NCBI taxonomy): domain Eukaryota; kingdom Metazoa; phylum Annelida; class Polychaeta; order Eunicida; family Amphinomidae; genus Hermodice; species Hermodice carunculata. Next base: position 34,663,150 of record OZ026627.1, read on the forward strand.
TCTGTGTTTACACAGGCTATGCCCTGCCAGCCGCACAGTAGCAGTGTGTGGGTTTTATTGCCCCCGACAAAACTTGGCAACTTCAGGGCTGGAACATTTGAGGTGGCTGGCATGCTCTCTCTTTCTGTATAATACCTCCATGATTTAATACTACCTAACAACAATAGAGACCACAATTATTAATCACGATCTGTTTTTGTCGCCAGTGCCAGAGCCTGATGCTCATAGCATCACCAAGCAGAAATGTTTTGAATTGGGGAAAAAAATATGTACGTACAACATATAAAATCTCCGTCATTTACAATAAGTGGCCACATATGCTATATACCACTGATTTAGATGCTAACTTTAGCCAACCATGTGTTTGGTGAATAGTGATCATGCACTGTTCACTGAACAGTGAAAATTTCTGGGTAATTGTTCAAATAAAAACACCCAACACAACAGCAGGGTTAGAGCACCTGTCACCAGGTTTGAACGAACATTTGAACTGAAAAGTGAACACTTCACAGGTCATTACCATTAACCTCATCGTTTCCTCAGAATGTTTGTACTAGACCTGAATAAATCTATACAAGAATGAGGACATATTAGAGTCATATTAGTATTTACTTTCTTTTCAGTACTTAAGATGCAGACACTGCCAGACAGCTACTTAAAAACTGCCCAGTTAAAGTCGCTGAGTGGCAATGCAAAACCGAAAGTGCAGATAATATCTGTGGACACGTGACGTCTTGCTTGTAAGGTTACATATAACGAAGGCGACCCAAGGGAGCAGCTACATTTAAAAAAAATAAAATTGATGTTGGACCTGGTTGACAGTGGCTGTTACTTGTTAGCTTGCATCTTTTATAATTATAATTAGACTAAAATGTAAAGACCAGACAAGGGCCACGACGGCTAATACGCCCGTCTGTGGTGCTGTGTAGTGTTATTGTTAAGATATAGCAGTAGACTTTGCTTAAGTAGAGTCTGACCGGTTTCGCCCGTCCTGGGCTCTTCAGAGACAACCAAAGATTGCCGCGTTCGTTTTTACCTTGGTATTTATATGCCCAGGTAACGTCCTACGTGACAGTGTGGGCATAACGTAAAACCTATTGTTTTTACGTTGGGAAGAATAACCGACTTGGTACCGTGTTGGTTCAAGTCCATTCACGTGTTACGGTTAGCACGTGGCTAATTATCATTGTAAACATTTTGTTGTCAAGGTGGTGACGCGCCACCTGGTGAGGGCCTGTGGATGGAAACTTATCCATGATGGGAGGCTATGTTTATATAATAAACAAAGAAAGTCAATGCGCAAGGTAAAATACGTATTTATGCTGGCTCATGAGAATTCGTGGATCTAGCTATGGAGGAAATAAAAAAAAAATATATATATAATTAGACTGTTCAACTCCCGCGTGAATACTGGAATGAATGAATCATGCATAATAATGATTTCTGCAGGTACGGAATATGAACTATCTAAAGGGTATTTCAACTTTATATGACGTAACAATTACTGACTGCTCCTTCACATGTGATTAACTCAATACAGGCCTGGAGGGGTAAGCCATATTGGGTCAATTCAGTGACAACATGGTGCCTCACAGAAGCCGTCCCTATACTTGTAACCTTGATTGCGAGATCATACAATTTTAGATAAAAACTAGCCACTTTAAAGGATAACATTGGATGGAGTAGCAAGTAAAAGGACAAGCACTAAGGCATGGATATATGTGAGCCTTTCTTCAACTATTTCATAAAGAAAACCATTCAGCGAGCGAGACAAGTGACATGATAGAATGGATACCAGAATTCAGCCATCGAGTTTGAGCTGCTAATCAATTATCTAAGTGATTATTTGCGTTATTTTTTCCGGCACTACTGATCAGTGATGTATGCAAAACACACGAAGCCCAATCAATGACTGGTTACAAACCAGAACAGGCTGATTATAAAAAAATCAAACGTCTTCCCGTGTGCCCCCACTAGTTGTCATTCCACAAAATTTCAACCTTTTAAGCTCGTTCTGGAGTTATTGCATCTGCTAATTATTTCAAGGAAATGCCCACGTGACCTTGAAAAACAGATCAAGGTCACGCATCAATAATATTGATACAGTCTCAACCTGGCTCTAATACAGATACGTAATCACACAATATGAAGCTGTTCCCTTATGTCTTTCTTGCCTGATGAAAGATCTTCAAATACTTGAAGTTCAAGATATTCACATTGAATAAATTGAAATATTATTATATAAATATATATTTATATATAATGACCTACCGACAAGATTGCTCTCTTTTCTATTTATTCTACAAATAAAATGTACAATTACAACACCAGAGAAAGTAATAAACTTTTTAATAATCAAGTCAATAGACTCTTTGTCTTTGCTCAACACAGTTTGATATTTGACATGTATATCCAAATTTAGTAAATCAAAGGGATAGGAATATAATAGAAAAGATCCACACTCATAGTTTGCAAGGTTTATCAAGCTACATAAAGAACAAATTCTTGAATAATTATCAACTGCTGTAATGTAATTAACTATTACGTTTGTCAAAATAACCAGTAATTATGTTCATACCGGAGTGCTATATTTACAAGGTAATTTTCCAGCCGCACTGAATAACCATACAATTATACGTTATTGCTTATGTTTTTTAGTCAGTAACATTTACATTTATCATGATTATCCACTATTTTATTTGCCATCAACATTGTTTACATTGTTATAGTAGGTGGCTCCCATGATAGTGACATGAATGTGTCCTAATGGGAGTCTCCCCAAGCCATATGCATGTATCAATATTTTTAATTTTGTGTATTGTTAATTTTTTTTCCGGATTAGGTAAATAAAGGTATTCTGAGTTCTGAGTTCTGCTTTATCACTTCCTAACTTCATGGAAGTGCTTGTGACCTTGACAAATAACTCAAGATCAAACATTTGCTATCACCAGCAAGGTCTTATTAAAAGTCTTATATATAAACATAATCACACAAAATTTCAACATCCTAAGTCAAATCCTTCTCAAGTGCATCTGCAATGATTTTTTACAAAGTGGTAATGTGACCTCAAAAATAGGTCAAGGTCACCCATCTGCAATACTAACCTATTTTGTATTAGGTTTCATAATCTTGAATAATTTCAAAATCCTAAGTCAAATCTTTGTGGAGTTATCACATTCACGTCAATTTTATATGAAATGCCTACGTGACCTTGAAAAATAAGTCCAGGTCACCAATTTGCAACACCATGCAAGGTCTTATATAGGAACATATTCACCGAAAAAAAAAGTCAACTTCCCAAGTCAAATCTTGAGTTATCTCATTTGCGACAATGTATTGAAGAAGAACAAGAAAAAGAAGCAGAAGAAACTGATGCAAAAAACAAGATGTCCCCTCACTGCAAGCCGAGACATAAATATATATTGATGACAATTCACGTGACCACACCAATAAGTGATGACTCATAGCCTTACCAGAGACTGCCTCATTAAAAAGTGACCAAAAGATCTTTGACACCTGAACACGACTGAAGTCAATGCACATAGCCTGAACAATAGCTGATATCAACTCATGCTGGCTGACACGTGACTCATGACAAAACAGTGTATGTTTATGACTGGAGTCACCTCACTTAGCCTGATGAGTGACTAATATCAACTTATACTGCCTGGCATGTGACTCATCATAACATAACCTGACTTGAGTCACCTCACGTTGCCTGATCAGTGACTAATATCAATGTGTTCTGCCTGCCAAATGACTCACAACACCATAGCTTGACTGCACCAGAGTCACCTCACTTCGCCTCATCAGTGACTAATATCAACTTATACTGCCTGGCAAGTGACTCATGACAACATAGCCTGACTATGACTTGAGTCACCTCGCTTAGCCTGATCAGTGACTATTATCAACTAATACTGCCTGATGAATGACTCATGACAACATAGCCTAACTATTAATGAAGTTAGCTCACTTTCGTGATCAGTGACTAATATCAACTTATACTGCCTGGCAAGTGACTCATGATAACATAGCCAAACTATGACTTGAGTCACCTAACTTAGCCTGATCAGTGACTAATATCAACTTGTGCCTGGCAAATTACTCAGGATAACATAGCCTGACTATGACTGAAGTCACCTCACTTCACCTGATCAGTGACTAATAACTTACACTGCCTGGCAGGTGACTCATAACAACATAGTCTAACTATGACTTGAGTCACCTCACTTACCCTGATCAGTGACTTCCAAGGTCATGCTCACTGGAAAATCTGGAGGACATGGGCTTTTGTCAACTTATCACATGTGGCCTAGTATCCAATCAGAAGTGCTACATTTTCAGTTCATGTAATAAAGTATAATACTTGCATGTTTGCAGACCCAATGTGCCCCTATACCTGGGTAATAACTTGTCATATTCACTGCACTGCCCTATGTTATTGACTGTGACTCAGGTGGACATAAAACTTCTGTGCCTACACAGTATCAAATACACAATGCACTTACCTGCCATGCACTCTATTGCTTCCCGTGGAGCATTATCATGTGAGATCCTCATACAGTGAAAAATCCTTGTAACATAAATCTTTGAGAGACAGTCTGAATTTATGTACGATCTAAATGTTACCCGATTTTCAGTCCTGTGACAGTTCCTCTCGGATCCTGCTGACCAAAAATAGCTCTAAAACTGAGCAGAGTAAACAAGACTGAATGAGCCAGGACTGGGCACAACACAGAAAAAGTTTTACATTTAGCCGAGTGTGTATTTCCATACAGGTAAATGGAAAGACATGCGTCAGGTAGCTAGGACTGTGATGTCAACTGCTGTTGTTGATGCCAGGCCACCACAGTGACAATATGGTCCACCCACTCAGCCACCCACTAGCTCATGCCAGGGGCTGTGCGGGGTACCCACCAGCTTGATAAATGTCCGCTCTGTACTACTTGGTGATAAGCGATTGAATCAACAACTGCACTGCATGGCTTCATCAGTTATTGACTCTGAACATTATGAGCTATAATATATTTGTTTTCATCTCATTGTCCATCCACAGCCACTTAATCCAGCTTAATCAAAAGCTGGTAAAGTTATTGTACAGTGGCCCAGGAGCCCACGTTAGCTGTATCATGGGGGCACAGACCACATCCCACTAACCCAATGCCAGCCGTGTAATAGGCCCTGAAATTTCATCTACTTTAAGACAGAAGCAACATATGCATCTCTCATTCCAAAAATATACACATTATGTCCAGTATTTCCATTTGTGGTGTGTTGTGGAGTAAGTCATGGCTAAATGTCACTGGAAACAAATATTAATAAGATCGAAAGCATCCATTGGGGCTCTAATAATGTGTTGTATTATAAATAATTTTCTACTATCAAAGATCACAAAAATAATGTGCAGGACTATCATCCTTTTCCCTTTTTGTTTGTTTGTTTTTGTTTTTTTTAGGAAATAACCCACCTGTTTTGGAAATCACATGGAAGACCCATGCTTATTGATGGACTACAGACAATACAACTGTCAAAGACTGTGACTACACAATGTGACCTGTTACCTCCCTCAAGACCTGTCCAAACAACTAAACAACAACTTGACTTCCAGACGAGTCATTAGACCATTTTGCTCATTTGCCATACTCTATGAAAATTTTCACATCTTGGTCCATATATTATGTAATGGTAGGTGTTTTAACTAAGATAAGCTATCCAGTTAGAAAGGGTACATACTGGTTCAGGGGTAAGCCAAATTGTTCTTATCTGAACTTGTACTATACAAATTTAGTAACTATGTTTGGTTTGACAGGTATTCTTCCTTCATTATGAAGCTCTGCATTTATAAGCAAAGCTTCAAGTATTTAGCTAATTCATCATTTGCCACATTCATATTTATTCATTATTATGGGGGTTGCCTTTGCTGAATATTTAGCTGACACAAGGAGCTGCTACTCAAAGAGACATGTACAGGTACAGGCTCCGAAACATGTTCTGAGTAGTTACCCGCTGAAGACCCTTCAATACATTTGGGCTAATACAGCCTATGTCAAAATTCTACACAAGAACGTGTGCAATATGGGCAGTAGTACTTCCATATGTATAAAGGTTATACAGTGACATGTTAGCTTGTGGAGTGTAAAGAGTTCGGACTGCAGAATACAGGAATGGCTACTAGGAAGTGGTTCTGGACAAAAAGACACAAATACAATAGTATCAGTAATACCATCAATGTCGAAGTTGACCTACATTTTCATACTAATGTGGACGATTGTACTTCCATATGTATATAGGTTAGACAGTGACAGGTCACCTTGTGGACAGTAAAAAGCTTCGACTGCGGAATAGGGTAATAACTACCAGGAAGTGGTTCTGGACAAAAAGACACAAATACAATGCACTTGGTAAGCCCTGAAAGTTATCTGAGGCTAACTTGAAACTGTGGACTGTATCACATCCACAGGCAAACGTTTCAGATGGACAGCCATGAGTGATCACATAAGGCCAAAGAAAATAAATAGTGTGTTTGAGGTTACATGCCAAAAATAAATAGGGTAGGTAGGTAGGCTTTTTTTTTTTTTTTTTTCCCTTAAATTTTTGCTCTGAAAACAGAAGAAAAGTGACTTAAAATGGATAAATTGTGCATTTCATGAAGAAAATCTGCCTAGTTTTTTTTTTTTTTCAAAAATCAATAAAAAGTTTTAGGGTAGGGGGGTTTGGGCAAGGGTCGGTAGGGAAACCCCAAACACAGACTTTTTTTTTTTTGGCCTAAGCTCTGTGACCTGTGGACAACAGAGCTGAAGAGTGAGCTTCTTTTCATGGCTGAGCTCTGTAAGTATGAAGTCATGCCCAGTGTTGTCTGTAGCTTAAAATAGAAGGGAGATTTGCCCTGCCCTTTTGTTTTGCTCCTTGCGCTTTTTCTTTACTCCCTGCCTTTTTCTTTAGCTCCCTGCCCTTTTCTCCTATTTTTTTTTTTTTTTTTTTAATATTCTGGGCAATTACATTAATTTTCTCATAAAGTTTTAATATAATTTAAACTGATAGGCAAAACAACATATCAATTTATCTATTGACCATGAGTATAAGATGCAAATACAGAACTATTTCCATAAAAACAACAAGAAAATCCTGTTTTTTGGACCGCTACTTTTGGATGCCCTTTTTGATTGTCATTGTGTGCTTTAAAAGTGCCCTTTTAGATGAAAGGTGCCCTGCCCTCCTGAAAAGCTGGGGATAACACTGATGCCACAGTGGTCATGTGATAATCAGCTCTCTTGCACCTCTCTGTGTGCCCCAGGTCAGGTGGCACACCAATAGCTTGGGTGTTGCCCACTTCCTGGGTTGATAAGAAATTGTGTTCACTGGCCAATAGTATGATACGCAAACAGTACTGCTGGAAAGTCTTACACCACACCCACAGGTAAGCCACTGGTGGAGCTACATGCCACTACCACTGTACACATACTGTCAATACATTTATTTTCGTGGTTTTTGCATTTTGAACCTTTTCACTGAGACTCTAAACTCACTATTTTAGTTTTACTTCCAATCAATGCAATGTTAAAAAAAAAAATCACTGTGTTCTTAATTTCACAGTTTTGAAGCACCAGGGACATAAGCAAAAATAAGAACACAGCAAAATTAAATGAATTCACAGTAATTAGAATACATGTTAAATGCTTACACCATGCCCAGGCCTCGGTCACTGGGGTCTGGGAACCTACAGTGTAATTAAAAACAAATTTCCCTGGGGTCAACCCCACGGGAAATTTCTGGGCAACGGGACGTCAGGGAGCTCACTACTGCTGACCACCAGGGGACCACTAAAGAACAGGGGACCACTGAAGAATGAATGCACGTCTTTCGGTTGGTACTGGGTATGAATACACATACCTAATTAGCCACCTGGTGGCAAGAGCACTCCGCCTTCCCTTTAAGTACACGCAATCTGAGTCCCTTAACTCATCTAAAGTATGTGTGTGTACACATTATACACAGTGCGATCAAATATGTAACATTAATTTCAAGCTAGTGTCTCCCTTTGAGTACATGTACTGCCATTGCCTGTTCTTGCAACTCTGCTTCTCAATTCTGGCTATAACTTAGTGGGTTAAAATCACCAAAAAAAAACATCTTTTAGCTTTTTCCCCCTTGAATTGAGCCTGAGTCAACAGCTTTTCTAGGCATGGGTCACGCCCATCCCATGCCAAAAAAAGCTGTTGACCTGGGGCATGTGGTTTTGATAGGGCTCATCTACAACCCCTAGTCAAATTGTTTTTCCTGACTGTTGACATCAGATGAAGACACTGAAGCAGATGACATTTTGGCCAGTTTAAGGGGCAAAGTGTTAAACCAACTTCTGGTCTGTGAGAACAAGTGTTATTGTGTGCCTATCTGATAAGTTTCAGCTCTAGTGTCTGTTAGTGGTAGACACATATTCTAATTCATCACGGCATTTAGCTTATTTTTAATTTCTGAACTCGCAAACCTCTGGAGATGTTAATAATGCCAAGGCCTACATCTCAATGGTAATCCTACTTTCCTCACTACCATTGTAAATGCATTTCTGCTCATTGACCCCCTTGCCACATGGACAAAACCAGAAAACCATAACAAGATCACAAGAACCATTAGTCACCATAATACACGTCAGTTAATCCAATCCACCTACTGCCACATTGCACCAAGTAGACGGCACGGATCGGTTTCATGGTGACTTTCCCACGACAACAGAACCCTCTTTTTGGTAAAGCATGGATTAATGGTAATATGGCCACTATGATTACATGTGATCAAAATGAATACATACCATAAAAGCAAATTTTGCTCTACAGTAGTCCCTGTCACGAGAGACCCCTGTCGTGAGAGACCACCCTCTTATGACAGACCACTTTTCAGATTCCCAAGTCCTATTATTCCCATGTTAATTTACCTGTTGTGAAAGACCACCTATCTCATAAGACCACTTTTTTGTCGCTGTAGGGATGGTCTCTCATGACAGGGACCACTGTATTGTGAAACAATTAAAATACCATTTCTGTCCTCTGCACCATACTGCTGCCTCTCATTCAATCTTTGATCAAATTACCCCAAAACACTCATTGTAAACTGTCACCTGTTTTTACGTTTTTATTTAAATTTGCCACTATCTCTCCCCCTCACACAAGCTGGTGGTCAAAATTGTCGCCTGCATCATACTTTCTGGCTAATTTCAATTGTAAAGCAAAACAATTTGATAAAGAAGTGGAAGACAAGACTTTAGAAGATAACATACACCAGTTCGAAAAACTTTTTTTCGGCAAGGACTCAGCAAACATGCCCAATCCATGCCACAGAAAACTATTGACTCAATCTTCAAATTCATTGGTCTTTATTAGTGTGGGAAAGATTCAATTACAAAAATTTTTTGGTGAGAATTGCTGTTAAGACCTAGCTATCATATAGCCCATTCCTGGTCAGAGTACGACGGAGTCAATAGCTTTTTAAGTATCATAGCCAAACAGTTTCCTGAAGTATGGAAATGTGCCAAAGTGACCCTATTTTCAAATCAGGATGTAACATAAAATGTGGTAATTACCGACTAATCTCCATTTTAAGTTCACTAAGTAAAATACTTGAAAAACATGTTCATAATAGCTTTTATGATTTTCTAACTACGTATGGACTGTTCTGTTCTTGCCAATCAGGATTCCATAATGGCCGCTCTTACGAGACTTGCCTAATAGTAGTAGACATGTTGAAAATACGAAACAAAATGTTAGATGACCGAAATCTAGTTGGTGCAGTCATGCTTGACATGAAAAAGGCCTTTGATCTAGTAGATCATGATCTTTAGCTGAGTAAACTGACTACCTACCATTGTAGTACTGATACTGTTCATTGGTTTAAGTCATATCTTTCTGATAGGTCTCAGCAAGTGGTTATAAACAAAAGTTTGTCAAAGTCTGCCAATGTCAAATATGGTGTACCCCAAGGGTCCATTCTGGGTCCTTTATTATTCATAGTTTTCATTAATGACCTTGCATCACATGTAAATAGTAACGGCATAGATTCTAAAGTTACTACTATGTATGCAGATGATACTACCATCTATGTTAAAGGTAAGGATAGTAAACAAGTGGAAGACAAATTAAATCAGACAACAGAATGTTTAGATGACTAGTACAAACCCAATGACTTACTTGTTAATGAAATCAAGAGTAAAGTTATGCTCATATGTTCTCAGCTAAAAGAGAGGAATCGTCCATCATTAGACATTAAAGTGCAAAGTAATGACACAAGGCTAGAAAAGGTTTCTCATCATAAAGTCCTGGGCACAGTCACGCATGAGGATCTCAGCTAGGAGAAGCAGATATCTACCATGTGTCAGAAAATTTCAGTTAGTTTGTCAACTCTGAGAAGAATCAAACATTTTTTTACCCTTCCATGTACTTAAATTTATTATTTTGCTGATATTTTGCCTTTATTCGCTTATTGTTCTACCATGTGGGGTAATGCCAGAGGTGAATTACTTTCTAAGATCAAGAGATTACATAAAAGTGCCGCATTTTTAGTATTAAACACTCAAGGTCAGTGGTTGAGCTATCAGCAAGGTCTGAAAAAAATAAACTTGTTGACACTGGAAGAAAGAATAAAATATTGTACATTGTTACTTTTATATAAGTCTGTGAACAAAATGGCACCCACGTATATGCAGAAAATATTGGAATATGTAAAGCAAACACATTAAGTGAATTCAAGATCTGCCGCCTGAAATAATTTATATGTGTCCAAACCAAGAACTCAACACATCAAAAATACTTTCAGTTACTCAGTTGCAATATTATGGAATAGTCTTCCAAGTTCTGTCAAAGAGTCTCCATGTGTATCTTCATTTAAGAGAAAGTGTGCCTCATATCTGGTGTCATTGAGGGTTGAAAGCTAACAGTTGTTTGGTGGTTGATGTCTTTAATTTAGCTGTTGTTTGTAATTAAAGCGTGTTAACCTGTCTTGCCTGTTGTATATTGTGTGAAATATTCTGTACCTTTACATGTATATGAACTGTTATGAGGGCGTCAGGGGACTTAAGTGATGATTCACTAAGTGAGTTACCCTCTTGAAATAAAGTTATATGTGTGTGTGTATATATATATGTATATATATATATATATATATATATATATAGAGAGAGAGAGAGAGAGAGAGAGAGAGAGAGAGAGAGAGAGAGAGAGAGAGAGAGAGATACATATATAAGGTTAAGCCTACCCTACCCCCTGCGCCCTGGGGTTGCATGCATGCATGATGACGACGACGACGACGACGACGACGACGACGACGACGACGACGACGACGACAACGATGACGACATCCAAATATAAGATGGCTGTGTACTGAAAACTGATACTTTATCATGGTTACCAACATAGTGCCCACTTATACCAATCCAGAATTAGATCTTGATTTACAATGAATATAGATAGCTGGAATGATAGGAATAGGGCACCACATGGTTATGCTCTACTTATGAAAGACGATCATTGTAAAATCAGGATTTAAGCAAGGGGAACTGCACAGATTTACCTCCCCCCCCTTTTTTTTTCATGGTTGCACTTTGTGCCTGTGTTAGTCAAAACCTGATGTGACCAAAGAGTCACAACTCTCCACACTGAAGAATGAGGAAGACAAATTTACTGTCTATTCAAACAATGTTGACATTGGTGACAATAAAAATCAATGTCACTCACATGAAGGAAAAAGAAAGATCAATCCACTTTACAGACATGCTTATCACACAAGATCAAGACCACAATACCAATACAAGAAAGTACAAGGCTACATAAGGCTGCAAAACAGGCTTGACGGTTTCCCACTGATGACCTGTTTATAAATTCAATTATTCATTTGGCTGTTGAAGCCTTGAATTTTCACAATTTTGGAATAAAATGCGATAATATTGATTAATTTACGTATTGGTTTAGACTTAGACAATGACTGCATCAGCTATGGAGTGCAGACAAGATTAGATTTTGATGTTTTTCGGGGTGCAGAACCAGACGGTAGATATGACATTGTTGCTTCTATTTGCATCAAGGAAACTAGAGTCACCATACCATTTGTTAAAGAGGCAGCGACTCCACAACGGGTGTTTAAACAACATCGATACAGCAATGAGACCATTCAGTGCTATCAAGAATGACTTTGTGTGTCAAACAAACAAAACTACAACAGGAAAAAAAAAAAACATGTGGTGTAATTTTTTTAAGTTCCACATAAGAACTGCAGTGCTGTGTACAGGAAAGAAAGGTTGTCCATGTTCACGAGACTAACTTACCAGAAGGAAAATATCCCCTTAACCCTTAAAGTGCTAATCAAGACTATAGTCCTTTTTTCATTACAGTTAAACATATAATGGTTAAACGATTCAGGTTCCACAAGAAGATGCCTTTCATTCAACTACCAGCAAGCCTAATCTACAGCAAAAAGTAGTCTTAGTCAACAGCTTTCCTCGGGACACTTTGCACGCAATGCGCACAAAGCGCCCCGAGGAAAGCTGTTGACTCAGTCTTAAATCAGTGCTTTAAGGATTAAGAGGCATGCTTATCATACGAGACAAAGACCACAATACTAATACAAATATGTGCAAGAAGAAAACTCACATAAAGGAATCCAGAGTATGATGTCATAGCCATTTGTAGAATATACATTTTTACGTTCACTTATCCCTGTTTGGAGTGACAAGCAAATAAGACGTATCTTGAAAGCACACATTCGTAAGATACTGTACTTAAAAGTTAAGATAAAGCCTTATTTGATGTTGGTTTGGGTACAAGGAACATAACTTCTACAGTTCTGGGCTACGTTCCCAACACCTTTGATATTGTTTGATAGAGCACCAGCTGCAAAAAGATTATTTAACCCTTTACCCCTTGAACTACGACTGAGTCAACAGCTTTCCTTGGCATGGGTTGGGCACAAAATGCCTAACACATGCCAAGGAGAGCTGTTGGCCTGGGGCATGTTATCTTGATAGGTCTCATCTAAAAGTCCTAATCAAACTGTTTTTGTTACTGTCGAAATTAGCTGAAAACAGACCAGCCAGTTTTGGCCAGTTTAAGAGGGAACGGATGAAACAATAAAGATATAGCAACGAGACTACTGAATGCTATCAAAACAGAATCAGGACAACCACAGAAAAAAACTCCAACAGATAAAATAAAACAAAAAACAAAAAACAAAAAAACACATAATGTAATTAATGAAGTTCCATGCAAGACCTGTACTATTGTACACATAGGGTGGAGACACTGGCAGACCATTAGACGGCATATCAATGACCACAATCAAGAAGTACAGGAAACCCTCATTACAATGACATCATTGCTTCCCTGCAAAACATGTCAGATATCTGAATATGCCACATAAATGGGTCAAACTCCCCCAAAACTTGAGTCGCCAAATGAATACATTAGACATCTGCTTGTCATCATATCAAGGCTTCAATGTCCATGAAAATGAAAGCTCAATCAACTTGATGGAAACAAGACCTCGGACAATGAAAACAAGCCCTGTTAGAGCAAAATAAATCATCCATCGCAGACAACGCAGTGAAAGAAAACCACAAATCAGTTGGTAGGAAGTTCACATCAACTTCAATGAACGTACCCTTTCTGGCACAAGAAAGGGGCCACATACAGCAGGTGACCTGTCACCGCAGGAAAATTGCCCAAAAAATGGACTCTTGTAGCCACAAACAAATATGCCCACAAAGACCAGGGACCTGTCGCAGGAGAGACTGCATGAGGCAGATATGAATGTAAGAGGTTTGTCAGAGTATCAAACAAGCAACTTGGATAAAATAAAACTCGCATTTACAATACAGACAGAGGTACCTTTTGTTTACTAGAACTGTACAACAAATTATTACAGCCACCTGTTGTACCAGTTCGAAAACAAAAACAGAGCCAGGGATAAAAATTACTGTGACAGACCAGCTCCAAATTCGAATAACACTGAGGAAGGCAACATATCAGCAGCTGAAATCATATGAAGGAAAGTAAGTTGGCAGTTGTAGCCAAGAAATGTAAGGGTTATTTGAGGCCAAGCCATGTGAAAAGCCATGCCTAAAAACAGAGGCGCAGGCAACATTTTAAACTTGAAATATCATTATTAAGTGGCACCAGTTATGTTTTATATGTGGCCATCAGTTCCATGAAATCAAAGTTGGCACTCTTTTCTTGATCTATACATTTATATGGTCACTTTTCTTTGCCATCAGGGGCCACCAATGAGAAATATCTTAGAAGGGCAGACTTGTAAGATACTGTATGTAGACTTACGATAAAACTTGATTTTTAAGTTGGGATTGGTAAAAGGAATATATAAGCACTTCTCCTGTTCTGCTGAGCCATTTTGCCTGTACTTTTCATAATATTTTTGTTATGCCTCATATGGCAATGACCTGAGTCAACAGCTTTCCATGGTATGCTTAAGAATGATGTTGACCTAGCCTATTATATTATAGACATGCTGGTACTTGAATGAAAGGTCTTTTTACAAGGAAAATGAATCTAGCATCCTTATAATTCAGATCAGTTCATTTTTCATCAGAAGTTTGACTTAAGTCGTAGTTGGCACTGAAAGAGTTCAGAGACCACAGAGTGGCAACCCCTAGGGGTGGTCTTATTATTAAATTTTATTGTATGGACGTCAACTCCAAAGTTCTCAGAACTGTGGCCATAATAAGTAGTCGGAACCTCAGAGCAGGAGCCACTCACAGCAGGTTGCACTTTAGTGACAAGTTTTTGCTATAAAAAGTGAACACCACCATGCATATCAATGTAATAATTACTCTGATTTCATGGTCTTCCTTTGTTGCAGAAGTACCGATGCATGTCATAACTGGAAACAGACGGAAAGGTCAAATGCTGCTGATCAAACTTTGCAGCGCTGTTTCTGAATCAAAGCAGTCATTCATGGTTCCTTTCAGTTCACATTTTCCCAGCATTCACTTACTGCTATCAATTTCAGGACCCCCGCTGCTTTCCTGTGAAACTCACTTTTGGATATTACCCCCAAACTGCAACAATATTTACATACGTAAAAACTGATGACAAACCTCACCTGTGTATTAACATTCTGAGTTGGTAGTATTTACAGTATTTACATAAGAATAGCACATTCTCAGTTAGTAGCGTTTACGATATTTACATAAGAAATGCATAGCACATGTATCTGTAAATTCACTTTATTTCTCTGTATTTTCATTTTTGCTTATTTTACTGATTGGCAGAAAACTATGAAAAAATAAACACACAACAAAAGACTTGTGGAACTTGTACGTCACTTGTACTTTTTTTGGTTCAACCGGAAGGCAAGAGTTAACTAGGAAAGATGATTTGCTGCATAGCAAATCTGTGTGTATGTGTTCAAAGCATATTGGTATGATAATGTACAACTATTCCATAACACAGGAGTAGAAGTTTGAATGGCATCTCTATCTATTATAGCTTTGAAGTTATTCAAGATTTAAAATTTCTAATGGTGGTATTTAGCATATTTTAAATTGCTACAACTTTTATTTTAAATTCATTAGGTGCGCAATGGTCAACAACCCCCTAGTAGAAGTTGGAATGACATCTCTATCTATTATAGTGTTGAAGATATTCAAGATTGAAAATTTCGAATACTGCTAATTAGCATAATTTAAATTGCTACAACTTTTATTTTTAATTCATTAGGTGCGCAATGGTCAACAACCCCCTAGTAGAAGTTGGAATGACATCTCTATCTATTATAGTGTTGAAGATATTCAAGATTGAAAATTTCGAATACTGCAAATTAGCATAATTTAAATTGCTACAACTTTAGTTTTAGATTCATTAGATGCGCAATGGTCAACAACCCCCTCGTAGAAGTTGAAATGACATCTCTATCTATAATAGTTTTGAAGATATTCAAGTTTAAAATTTTTAAATGCTGCTAATTAGCATAATTTGAATTGCTACAACTTTTGCTTTAGATTCATTACATGCGCAATGGTCAATAACCCCCTAGTAGAAGTTTAAATGATGTCTCTATCTATAATAGTTTTGAAGATATTTAAGTTTTAAAATTTCAAATGCTGCTAATTAGCATAATTTAAATTGTTACAACTTTTGTTTAAAATTCATTATATGCGCACTGGTCAATAACCCCCTTGTAGAAGTAATTTGACATCTCTATCTATTATACTTTTGAAGATATTCAAGATTTAAAATTTCAAATGCCCCTAATTTGCATAGTTTTAAACATATTCATTCCTTTGTATAAAACAGTCAAACTCCCTGTATGGAGGTACAATCATGCCAAGTTTGGAGTTTCTATGTATAATAGTGTTCGAGAAAAGTATCGGACAAATTTGCTGGTAAAGAAGAAAGAAAGAAAGAAAGAAAGGAAGGAAGGAAGGAAGGAAGGAAGGAAGGAAGGAAGGAAGGAAGGAAGGAAGGAAGGAAGGAAGGAAGGAAGGAAGGAAGGAAGGAAGGAAGGAAGGAAGGAAGGAAGGAAGGAAGGAAGGAAGGAAGGAAGGAAGGAAGGAAGGAAGGAAGGAAGGAAGGAAAGAATTTCAGGAAAAACAAAAAAGTGTGTGTTGACACACACACTTTAATGAAAGTAGACCATGTCCCAAAATAACTGACTAGTTTCACCCACACCCCAACTCATCAGAGGCAAGCCAGTTCTGTCCAAGGCCATGGTAAAGATAAATATTTGTTTACAATTTACTAGGGGTTTGTCTCTTTCCAACTCAGCCATCAGGGTGAAGAAAATTCCTATGTCCTATTGTCTGGGACAAGTAAAACTTGATGCAGAACAAGTGAAAATTCAGAAAAATGACATGTAAAACATAGGGGAACTTGTCCTCGCACAAGTAAACTCATTATGGAATTTCTTTTGCCCTGGCAATGCTAGCAGGCAAACCTTTTCCCAAATCATAATAACAAATTCAACTGGAAATGTCTCTTGCTTTAGAAAATTATACCAATATTTTTGTGTCAACCTAAACAAGCATGTATTCATATTGAATTAAGTGTCCTTAAATATTAGTACTTAACAGCCTTGAGTATATACGTCAAGGTCACCAAAATTTTTACAAAGTTTGACCACTGGCCTATTGCATACTTGGTGTAAATTTTACAGCTGCATCTCAATTAATTGCACAATAATGAATAGAATGCACTTTTGATATCTATGACATTACAGGTAGTTGCAATAATTATTAAGCCTTAAAGTGCTGATTAAAGATTGAGTCAACAGCTTTCCTCGGGACACTTTGCGCGCATTGCGCGCAAAGTGTCCCGAGTAAAGCTGTTGACCAAGACTACTTTTTGCTTCAGACAAGGCTTGCTGGTATTTGAATGAAAGGTATCTTCATGAGGAATTTGGCTCTTTTAACCATTGTATGTTTAATGGTAATGAGAAAGCAACTATAGCAGTGATTAGCACTTTAAGGGTTAATACCACCAGTGGTGCCACCATGACTCCACACATCATAGCTTTTGCCTGTATACTGTTCCTGTAAAGGTACATCTATGTACACGAGTTAAGATGTAATGCTCATCACAAAAAAATCATTTCCTGAAATAAGTTCCCTCTGAGACCTTCATCAAGTTTTGGCACATTTTCATCTTCCTGCCTCAGCCACAAATTCTTTTGACAAAAGACACTCAAAATTTTAATACTTTGGGCCATACATTACATAATAATATATGCTACCAATTTAAAACAAGAGGCCCACAGACCTAATGCTCTGCTGGTACTGTTGCTATATTGCACCTGTTCATTTTAAAGTTGCGAGTCCTCCAGTGGCTTCTGAACATGAAATATATATTTAAGGCATTTCCTTAATGCTGGTGGATTTAAGTCCCCGATTCTGGAAATAAATGCCGACTCAGTACTTATACTGTATAACCATCTTGATATGGCACTCGCACATAACTACCTCCATTGAACCATTCTTTTTAAGAATGGGGATTTGGTCGAGTGGATATGTGCATTTCCCATTTCAGCTAGGCGACTGGTGCCAAACGTTGCAGGTTCGAGTCCCACTCGTTCCGAACATGAAATATATATTTAAGGCATTTCCTTAATGCTGGTGGATTTAAGTCCCTGATTCTGGAAATAAATGCCGACTCAGTACTTATACTGTATAACCGTCTTGATATGGCACTCGCACATAACTACCTCCATTGAACCATTCTTTTTAAGAATAAGGATTTGGTCGAGTGGATATGTGCATTTCCCATTTCAGCTAGGCGCCTGGTGCCAAAGGTTGCAGGTTCGAGTCCTGCTCGTTCCGAACATGAAATATATAAAGCTTATGTACATTTAGTGTATAAAGAGTCCACCAGCTCACACTTCACTCCACATGAAATCATAGCTTATTCGTTCAATTCCTGTGATGGATACTGTTGCATGTGCCAAGACAACAATGAGCGAATCCTTAACTTTATGTCCTCAGTGGCCTTGGGACAGAATATCAAGGTCAAAAATAGATCAAATATGCATTACATTGCATGTGGCACTACCAATATCAAAATGAACCAAAATTTTTATACATCCCAAGTCCTGAAAGTTATATTGGGCTAACTTGAGCACTGTGGACGGTATTGCGGTCACAGTATTTTCATATTTTGAACTGTATATTACATAATACTATCAGTGGCGCCACCAACACTGATGTTGACAAAAAGATTTTTGTACACTTTATAACTCCTAAATGTTATGTGGGCCTATCTAAAAAATTGTGGAGTGCACAGCATTCACGAGATGACCCCCATATTCAAACTGGTCAAATGCGCCCCACATCCAGCTTTCCATATGCACATGTTTGTTCAAATTGGATAATAACTTTTCAAGTTATTAAAGAAAAACAATAAACTTGGACAAGTGCCAAACTCCATAATTACTGGGTCACAGTGACCCAAAAAGTAAATCGCCAAGTACAGATTTATGTATCATGTAATCAAATTAAATTTTGATCTAGAGGCTCAATTCTCTTTGCCATTCATGTCCAAGCTACACTTTGCCATTACAAAATCACTTTTTTAACTTTACAGGCATGGTGACCTCACTAAAATAGGTCACTCATATTATATAAGATTCTAGCACTGGATATAGTCTATATAATCTATAAATTTGGCAAGTCTAATCCAATTATTCTTCCAAATATGGAACTTTACACCTGAAAAAACATTTTAGTTCATAATTTCCGTCAAGTTACGGGTGGTGCTACTAGTATCGCAAGTATCTTAGACTTTGACCTCCTCCACAATCGAACCAAATTTGGCGAATATCCACTGAAAATTAAAGATGCTAGAATGTTCACAAGATTTTCACATCTTGGCCCTTATATTACATGATCTACAGTAGGTGGCACCACCAATATTGAAAGGAACCTAGATTTTCATACACCCTATAAATCCTGAAAGTTATATTGGGCTAACATCAAAACTTTTAAAGTTATCGTGCTCACAAGCCGAAACTTATGGACAGACAGAATGACAGACGGACAGACATGAGTGATACATGTACTATAAGCTCTGTGACCTTTGGTCAGCACAGCTAAAAACATAACCTAGATTTTAATACATTTAAATATCCTATGAACTGTACGACATTAAAAAACAAGACGCCCATAGGCCTAATGCTCTTCTGACATATAAACTGATGACACAAAAAGTTTGTTGTTAATGTCCAACCTAAACCCTGCAATTACAAAATGACCTCTTTTAACTTTACAGGCCTGGTGACCTATGAAATATAGGTCCAGGTCACTGATATTATATAAAATATCAGCACTGGACATGATCTATATCCCAGAAATTTGGCATGTCTAATTCAATAATTTTTTGACATATATGGAATTTTACATTTTTCACCACATGTCGGATCATAATTTCTGTGAAGTTATGGGTAGCACCACTAGTATTGTAAGCAACTGAGACTTTGACCTCCTCCACAGTCCCACTAAATTTCATGAACATTTATCAAAGAGAAGGATGCTAGAGTGGTCACATGATTTTGACATTTTGACCTATATATTACATAATACTGTAGGTGGCGCCAGCAATATTAACTTGACCTAGACGTTTACAGTGGTACCTGCTGTATGTGGCCACCCCTTCTGCCTAGAAAAAGTGGCAACATATAGCAAGTGACCTGTCACTGCAGGTAGCTTTACAAAGAAACTGGTTCTTGTGTCCCAGCAAGGTGACCACAAAAAGCAGTGTGGCTGCTCACGGCAGAGGTTGCATACAGCAGGTACCACTGTATACACTTTATAAGTCCTGCAAGTAACATAAGGCTATCTTGAAGACTGTGGACTATATGGCGCTCACAAACAAAAGTTTTAGGGATGGACAGACATGGATGATTGAAAAATGTACCGACGGATGAATAGACATTGCAGATCATGAAAGCTGAGTGACCACAGGTTGGAGGAGGGTGGGGAAAGGGTTAAGCAACCAGACAGCATATGCAGGTCTGCCACATTGTTAATTCCTCTGTCCCTCCCCCAAGAAAGTTGTCCATTATGACTTACACACTCAACAAAAGAAAATGTATATCAAACATGGCACAGCTATCTCCAGACTTTACTATATGTAAGGTAAGTGATTGTCCTCCCTCAACAGCCAACACACCTGGAAAACGTTTGGTGAACTGATGATCACTAGCCTAAACTGCCTATATAGCTTCCTTTAGATCTGTACCCTCCCACCTCCCCCAGGAGCTCAACTCAAGACTTCCACGGGCTATCAGTAGCTCACTTGCAAACTACCCCATAAAGATTCCAGATACACTTTCTTGTTTCTGATTTTCATGGAAAGCACTGACTGCCGAGAAGGCCTGCTTCACAGGCAAGCAGCTTGCCTGTGACAGTCTGATGGCAAGGGCTGATCTCTGAAGGACAGTCTATATAGAATCTATGCATAACAGGACCTAAAGGGATGGTCCTCGCCCTTTCAGCGAGAGAAGCTTGTGTCTGACAGGTGAGGTGTGCCCAGCCTGGAATCACAGTGCTACAATTATCACAAACATCACCTGAGATCTACACCATTCTCCCGGCAGACGTATCCAAAATAGACATAAAATCTGCACTGCTTATAAAGCATAATGCAAAAAATGGTAAAACCTTCATTGTGTACATGTGGCTGGCCAAACGAGACTGACAAAAATTGTCAAAACAGCCCCAGGCTTTGTTAGCTTGTTATCTCACATACAATGGGAGAGAGAGAGAGAAAAAAAAGGGGGGGGGAGTGTTCATAAATAAATCCTGGTACCAGCTTGATTACTGATAAATAAAGCTGCTGTAATACAGCTCAGCACTGGTATAAATGCTTATCTGAGTCACTTTGTGTTTCCCTCTGTTTATATCATATCAAGACCAAGGCCAACTGTACTCACAAGACTCCATGTACTAAAATGAAGACATGGTCAACTAACTCATCTTTTCAAAATCCAACTATAAAAATGATGGCATCCATATTCATAGTTATATATGTCTACATACAAACACACAAAATCTACAGTGGTCCCCCTCTTACAAGGCCCCTCTCACCAGAGGCCATCCCTCTTGAAGGCCAGCATTCTTGTGTAGATAGTATAGTATTTCCATTATATTCTCCCCCCCCTAAAGAGAGGCCACCCCTCTTATAAGGCCCTTAAAGTGCTAATCATGGCTTTAGTGGTTTTCTCATCACTGTTACACATAAAATGGTTAAAAGATTCAAATTCCTCATGAAAATACCTTTCATTCAAATACCAGCAAGCCTAGTCTAAAGCAAAAAGTAGTCTTAGTCAACAGCTTTTGTTGGTGCACTTTGCATAAATTGCACACAAAGTGTCCCAACGAAAGCATTGACTCAGTCTTAAATCAGCGCTTTAGGGGTTAAATTTGATACAGCTTGGTACAGGTCTATCATGTTGTATGTTTAAGACCACTCCTCCTGCCAGCCAAAAATGCTCACATATGTAACAAGTGGCCTATAATTGGGAGGGGGGGGGGTAGATTTACAAAGAATCTACACTGTTGTGCCATCGGAAATGTCACAAAAGCCAGGTGGTCTCTCATAGCAGTGGTCTCATATTGCAGATACCACTGTACAACACCCCTATGACACAAATGTAACAACACTTTTACAGTGGCACATAATCCCAAAGGCTGAACATTTGTGTGCAAATACAGGGAGAGCTGTAACAACACAAGGCAGTTCTCAACAAAATTCACTGAAAATCAGTTCATGGGATAAATGTATACATACAAATTTCAAAGCCACATGACCTGTACTGAAAATATCCCAACTGTAGTAAAATAACATTTGAAACCATATGAATTTCTTTCGGAGTGCCTAAATCTAGCTCTGTGGATCAGCTCCAGAAACAAGGAAAAAGGTTCTTCGTTCATAAACTGGCAGGTTTCAAGAGAACTCGTCATCAAATTACTGATAAACAAATGCATAAGTCCTAATAAGCACACACCCCAACTTTTTGACAAATGTACATTGTCACAAAATGTTGACATTAAGTTTTTATTCAGTACTACATGACTTGTCTGTAACATACATGTATTTTAAAAATTATGTCCGACAAGAAAACCAGCTTTGTATATTAACATGTACATTGTACATGATAAACAACAGGACTTGACTGGATCAATACACTGTCCACAATTGTACTCTTACCCAGCCACTTATCACAGTGACACAACTATTATATTCTCATTACTAACTATCATGCTGTTGTGCATGATAATGCAACAAAACACATTTGTCTGTGAATCATCTAGGTATATATATATATATAAAAAATATATATAATATAATATAACATATATATATGGATTCATATTACTGTTGTGTTATCAAAAGATCCATTTTATTTTCCTTTTCTCAAATTTACGTTTGCAGCACCCCTGCATGCAGAGAGCAACTTTTTTATCATTTGCTGGTCAAAGACTGGCCAGTGGTCAGGTCTACTGGTTAGCGGCGTATACAGCAGTGGTACATGTACCTACTATGTAACCCTTTAGAGCTCAACAAAGCAAAAGCATTGAATCATCGGAGCCATATGTTGACACATTTTACGTACATGTGTTTAACCCTTCCCCCCTTGAATTGACACTTGAGTCAACAACTTTCCTTGGCATGAGTTGAGCACGTAGTGTCCAACTCATGGCAAGGAAAGTTGTTGACTTGTCACAGGGCAAGGCTTACATGGTGAAATAACATGAATATTTCAGCTGAACAAGTTTAAGTATGGAAGGAAAATGGCCTCTAAACTATTAATGAAACCTTTCACAAAATGTTGAACTTATTTCAATAGGTTAAGACCCTTTAGGGCAGTAAAGCTTGCTTAATCAGTGAAGTGCCTGCCATAACTGAGACAATGGTGTTTTGCTCCTCAAACACCACACTTGCATGAGTGATTATATCCCACAGAGCCACATGCTGTGGCATCATGAGCACAGACTGACAAAATGTACTCAGTTTAAAGGTATCACACACTACACTGGTGGTTAACCCCACAGATGTCAGAAACCAATTGACACCTAGACATGTGTGGATGGTCAGTACACAGATACGGACTACTGTATGAGGGTCTCAATAATTTTGCCTGTAAAAAGTTTCTAACATCTTCAAATTAAAAATGCCTGGTACATTACCGATCTTGACAGGAACACTAATCAAAAAGTTTTACAATTTATGTCAATGTTGCTTTAATTGTTCACAATTTACTATCAAGATTGGTACTTTCCACATGCATTACCCTATACCCACAAGTGTCCATCCCTGCGATGCCCTCTCCAGTCAGCTGGAGGTGAGAGAAAATTCTATGCTTTGCTGGTTGTGTGAAATGAGTAAATTAGTTGAAAACACTGAAGCAGATAACATTTGACCACCAGCCAGTTTTGGCCAGTTTAAGGGGGAAAGGGTTAATAATAAAGTGCATGAACAACAGAAAATACCTGAATGGAAATACAAATAAGCCCTAACTGGCCAAGCCCAGGTCCTTTCTTGGTCCAACTTGACCTGGCCAAGGGTTATGACCTTTCCTTCAGCCAATCAAATGTGGGGATATGCAAAGTCATCATCAACACCAGACAAATAGCCTTGGTTTGCAGAGGCTGACCTGGCTAAGGGTTATGACCTTGAATCCTTCCTTTCAGCCAATCAAAAGAAGGCGTGTTAATGCACGGTCAACATCATCACCAACCAAACAGTCTTGGTAGAGGTTTTGAGACAATTCCAAGTTGACTGACGTATTTTGTAGAATGTGAGTGATTATGTAGAAATGTTTCAGATGCAGCCTCCTGTGTATGCAACAGATAATGCCAGGCCACTCTTCAGTTGCTGTGGGCAGTAACTGAACCATGTCAACACAGCCAACTCCCAGTTCCCACATACAGTGGACTTATTTACAGCAATAAACTCGTTTGTTTCATACCACAAATTTACAAACATGGAATTTGGGACGTGACAGAACAAATCCTACCGACACAACACAAAATACCCTACCCTACCTAGACCCCCAAAAAATGGAAATGGAAATTACTGCAACAAACCTACAATCATGAATCATTTCATGGGTGGCCTGATGAACATGTTTTCTGTTCTGTAAACGAAAGGGACCTCTTTACAAGGGAGACCTCTTGACACGGGAGCCTTTGACGGAGGACTGTGCTGTGTATTAAATATATCATAATAACCGGTCCCCTGATGTTTACATTCTGTTAACATCCCAGATAAGTCCTTCAAGGGTCTATGTTGACAAGGTTCACCACAGCCACGCTAGACTCTTCACCACACTCAATTTCTGCCATGCAAACCCCCCATCAGTCTGATTTATTTGGGCATAATGGCACAATTGCTGGCCAGCCACTTTGTATTTCACTGATTACCAGTAACTTGAAGCAACTAGGGTGGGCTGCTGGCCCAGCCATAAACCTAATTACTATCACCAGCGACAGTCAATTCTGAAGCCATTGAATGCATGATGACACAGTGAAATATTTTTCCCCTGTTCCCGTCATCTTTTCCTACCCAAACTTTGCAGGCCTCCTTGTCGTTAAAAATGAAAAAGGAAATGAGACCAAAAAAAAAAAAAAACCATAGGAAAAAAATACATGGCACTCAATCAATGCACACAGAAGTGGAGCCCTTTGCTCGATTTTCATGAGCAAAGTCATCAGTGCTCATTTTTTATTATAACGATTCCTGCTCCTCATATAAAAAAGATCTTTCTTAAGTTTGATCATGCCTAGCTGTAAAACTATTCCAGACTGGGTCCAGGGCAACAGGCTTCAATGGTCACCAAGTACACCAATGTAAGTTGTTGCCTGACTAAGCTGCACTTAATGGGTTAATGTTTCCCCAAGATTTTGATCTGCCAACAGAACAAGACAAGGAATGCAGAGAAGCGATCCACTGGCCATATTGTTCAGGTCCCTCACAGCACACTAATCTATACATTGATTTTTGCTCATGCTTCGAGGTAAAATAAACCTTGTACAAAATGCTCAAAAAGGCCAGCTTCCCCCTCCCAGTCCACTCCCCCCCCTCCCACACACACACACATACACATTCCCTGCCCTGATTGATCTAGGCCCCTCTATAAAGAACGCAGCATTTCGCATTCTGCTTTCCTTCACGAAATTCTGATGTCAATCCATCACAATTGACTGCAGCCATGTGTTACATCAGGCCCCTTTCTGCACTCTGTGACCTCCTCTAGATTTATGCACTGTCCTGGCCCTGCCAGCATGATGTTCATTCATATATTAATATTTATTTTAACTTTCCTGTACATATGAAATCACAGCGACCGTTATACAGCATGATAATTAGATTGAATTGTACTTCTATTCCTTTTCATCTTTATTTTTCAGTGTATGTGATTGATCAACTACTTCAT
Source organism: Hermodice carunculata (assembly GCA_964020975.1). Classification (NCBI taxonomy): domain Eukaryota; kingdom Metazoa; phylum Annelida; class Polychaeta; order Eunicida; family Amphinomidae; genus Hermodice; species Hermodice carunculata. The sequence continues at coordinate 34,689,073 of OZ026627.1, forward strand.
GATTCACCAATAAAACTGTAATGGAACTCGCACTAAAACATTAAATCTGGCTATGTAATTTAGGTGTCGTTATCTTCACTTATCTGGCTCATGTGAGACCAAGTCTGGTATTGGTAAACACATAATGTTTCCCAGCAGCATGTTCATAAATTGCTGTTATGTAATAACTGGGTATCCCCAATCACAAAGTGATTGAAAAAAGCCCCCACCCCCCACTACACCTGTGTTTGTATGTCTGACACTCATGCCTGTATGCATGTTCTACTTGCCATGAAATGCAGAGCTCTTTCTTCACATCAAAGTAAACTGCTCTGATCAGAGAAGCCATGTTGTCTGCCTTCTACTCAAAGACGTCATGTATAAATATGCAATAAAATGTATTCAATTAACTGAGATCCTGTGCTGCCACCTAGGTTGTAGCAAGAAACCTGACAGACAGGAGGGCAGCTCATGTATTTAGCAGGGCCACATGAACTTCTATGATAAAAGTTAGCACTCGAGACAACAGAAAATCAATTATTCCAGACAGAAACAGAAAGCTTAAGAAAAGTGATTCATATTTCTGCAAGTTCCCCTTTTGATAGAAAAGGTATTATTTCTGGATAGTTAAGTAACCTAAATGGTACAAGTGCCTTCAACATGGTGGAGACATAGTTCCATTCCGTAGCAATTGATGGGAACACAGTATATCAGGAGTTGATATATAGTTAAATATGAATACCTCCAACTAGGTAGGTGTAAAAGTATGACCCAGTCCAGGATTACTTATTGAAGCCAATTTCATGATCCCCCATAAGATGGAAGATATTTTTCAGGCATTGCAACAAAGTAAATTTATAAAATTAGGTCTGACCAAAAATAACAGATCAAGGTCTCAAGCAGGTAAAGAAATCAACGAGATTGACAGTCCAACTTTGATGTCAAAACTTCAAAATACACAACAAAACACAGGTAAATGCTTAAAAAGGAACCAGCTAAACTCAGGGCTCTGCCATCCGCATGTCCTATTCTCTGGGACAAGTAAAAATTGATGCAGGACAAGTAAAATTTGAAAGAAACAACACGTAACAGGGACATTTGTTCCCTGACAGGTGGACTTCAAAAAGAACTGCAGAACCCTTTAAACTGCACAATTAATAGTAATATACAATCATGCAGTTTATATTGTATCATGAATGTGGGCTCCAGAACAGTACTATGCCAGTACCAGGTAACAATAATTTTTATTCTGTAATAGATGAAATTTACGTTTGCCGATTGGTTAAAAAATTTGTGAGAATTCCCCGCTTTCCCTCTTTTGTATCCTTCCTGATCACCAAACAGGTATACATTTTCTGTATACCGTATTCATTCCAATTAGTACACATGCCCCAAATAAGCACACACACCCACTTTTACTGAATGATCCCCAGGTTACTTACAGTGAAACTGGTGTGGTTTTCAATGTAACTCTTTCATCGTCATGCATGACTAGCTATGAAATCAATAGTTTCCAATCAAGTACATTTCTTTATCACAAAAAACATGATGGTTAATTGGTTTGGTTTTTAAATGCCCACCACCTTATCTGCATCTCCGTGAGAACTTTGAAAACAAGAAATCCCTCTTTGCTAAGCACTTCCTGTCATATTGCACATGCTCTGTTGCCACTTCCTGTTTAGGTAGCCATGCTGGCTTGCTCACATGGCAGGCAGGTCCAGACATTTAGTTGACTGAATGTCACCTCTGTTTACTAAATTTTTGTTTTTTTATTAACAGAAATAAAGTTTAATATGTATGTTATCATCCTATTGTTTTTAAGTGAGTCTACAAATTTATATTGACAGTTTTACCGGTGATTTTACTGACACGAATATGATGACTGTTTCAACTCTTTGGAAGACTTGCCATGGGAAAATTGGGGGTGTGCGCTTGTGATCGATTTTTCTGGGCTGTATTTTCATGTAAAATATTTTTTAAGCGTACAGTGTGCCAATTGGAATAAATACGGTACCAGTTTGCCATCAGGCTCATGAATATTAATGAGCACCGTCAGGGGTATACATTATTAGGTCTGATTTTGGACTTGATCACCAAACAGGTATACAAATTTGGTGTACAATGTACATGCTTGTTTTGTGATTAGGTTTATGAAGGAAATGACCGATATCAGTTAAAAATAGGCCTACTTCAGTTGAAAAAAAGACCTTGTTGCCACATCTAGTATTCTACATATTGTTCAATGGTTGATGTTATTTAATAAATAGTTATTGTTTTAGGGTCTTTTTGCCCAGAACCACTTCCTAGTAGTCATTACCCTATTCCGCAGTCCGAACTCTTTACTCTCCCTAAGCTAACCTGTCCCTGTCTAACCTATATACATATGTTATATATTTTTTTTCAGTAGTTTTTATGTCACACTTATAGTCAGTCCTATTACAGGATAAAATTGTCACCACCTTTCTGTTCAGGGAATACAAGAAAATATCCACGTGAACAGAAAGGTAGTAACTACTAGTGTTTATTTTAAGCAGCCCCCCACCCCCAACCCACCCCACCGCCTGCCATGCTGTGATGACACACTGTTCACCATACCAGTCCTTCACGTCCATGCACGAGTACAGCATTCAAAGATCATCTTGTAGCCACATTGTTCTCACTCAGACTGCAGGCAGTTTGTCCTATCCCTCTTACCAATCTCATGGCAATGATCAATATCCCTCCCATCTCAGCTTCCATTCATACAATACACCAGCCACCACACCAACCTCCCTTTTCATCATTTATGAAATCACAAGTTACCACTCCGAATGCCAGACAGGACACTCCTTCATTGGTTCACCCAGTCCTGCAGGGGACCAGTCAGTTCTGGATGACCAAGACATACATAGATTATGGTGATGGTATGCACTTTTCATATATTGCTGGCACATAAACAGTTGGTTAACTGTCAATCAAGGAGTGCAGCCTAACAAGTGCTGACACCTAGTGGCACAAATAACATTTTAATTGAAGATATGATATCAACTTCAGTACAGTAACTCTGAAATGGTGCCTTGAGCTCTGTCATCCTCTTTAGACAGATTTTAAGTCTTTATCCATGACAGAATGTTAACCTTTGAAGTGACAATCACAGCTATAGTTGTTTTCTCAATACCTTTAAACATATGATGGTTAAAAGATTCAAATTCCTCATGAAGATACCTTTCATTCAAATACCAGCAAGCCTAGTCTACAACAAAAAGTAGTCTCAGTCAACAGTTTTCCTCACGGCACTTCGTGCTCATTGCGAACAAAGTGCCCTGAGGAATGCTGTTGTCTCTTGGTCTTAAATCGACACTTTAAGGGTTAAAATCCAACACATTATATCGCCTTCAGTGACTTTTAAATATACAGAAAACACAAACATATATATATGTGCCTGGGTATGTGTCTGCTTGAAGCTGTAGAGGGCCAATGATTTTCTGTTTCAAAATTTTCTATTTTCCATTTCAACATATTGCACATTGCAGTTCAATTGCGTTTCACATATATATTGTTTGGTTTGATAATAAAAACACGATAGAAACACAGTGCAATCTCATTATAATAACACCATCTGTTTCCTGCAAAATGTGTCAGATATCTGCACATGTCAGATAAACGAGTCACATAACCAAGGAATCGAACTTTAAGTCCTTTAAAACAAGTGTCGCTAAGTGAATATGTCGGATATCTGAGTGTCATTTATAATCGTCTCAATGAGTGTCAGTGCCTCGGACATCAATAACAATGTGACGCATCAGAGACAGCAATCAACAATACATGTTTACGCAAATCTTAGATTCTTCACCGAGTCTAATCTGCATGTTTGCTTGCCTTCCATAAAGGAATGTTCACTCCTTTTTTTTTTCACCGCAAAATCAAAATAGCCATCTGCAAGAATTGAAATTGTTCTATGATATAATGCACAGGCTTGCAGGTAAATAAACATTGCGGGCCAGCGGCAAGCTTATGAAAGTTGGCTTATGTTGCACACAGCTCCAATCGACAATGGTGGCAAACGATGTTCAAATACATGGCGGGTATGCCCCACAATGGCGTGCTGGGGGTCAAATATGTTGAAACATATATATTTAAATAAACAATTTCAATAAAGTTGATGGTTCCAGTCTTTCAGTTTTATCCTTTTAAGTACTCATTTCCCTGAATTCCATCCATTTTCCGCAACCGCAGAAAATCATTGGCCCCAGGTGTGTACCTATGCACACCTGTCTGTTTAGCAGCAAAAATAGAACGTGTGACCACTGGTGGCCTACACAAACAAAATAATGTGCAACACTTTTACTTTTCATATTGTGCATAAAACTCATCTATATTTAAGTTCACATTGGTTCAAATGGAATAATTAAGCATTAACAACATTAATATATATATAGTGTGAAACCTGTTTTGAGAGACCACTGTGTTGAAAGACCAATTGCCTTTTCAGACCATGTTTACTATTTCCCTTTTGCTATTTTTCCCATGTTATTATACCTCCATTGTGAGACCATCTGCCTTATGTGACCCCTTTTTGTCTTGCCCTAGGAGTGGTCTCTTAAAACAGGTTGCACTATCTATCTATATATATATATATATATATATCACATAAGCTATGCAGTTTAACACTATCCCTAGCGTCAGCCATAGGTTGTCTATATTAAAGGTGGTCTTAAAACATGGCAAAAATTGTTTGAGAAATATCCATTCTAATTCATTTATGCTTCTTGACACTTGAATGGTAGCAGACGAGGCTACCACAACAGCTTTGAGCACTGTGCTCGTCAAGCCATAAGAGATTATAACATTTATCAAAAACAAAAATGAATGAATAAACACATTAATTACTTCATTACAAGAGCATGGAATGGTGAATACACATAGTACACATCCACCACTTTTTTTTTTTTTTTTTTTTTTTTTTTAGTTTTCAAGGTGCCTTAATCTGCTGGAGGCAGTATACAGGCATGGGGCACACCCCATTCTGCATAAAGAAAATATCTGTATGGACAGACATAAGTATGGACAAGACGGAATGTAAAGCAGGCAAGATTCTTTTCCTGCCAAAAATAAAACAATAATAAATACATGTACATGTACCTATGCATGGGTTTTTTAAAAAGCTATTTTTAACTGATCTGCTGCACATGTTATAATGGCATTTCTTGTCAGAAAACTTGACAGTCTTCATGGATTGTAATACCTTCCTGTCAGCTTTTCTGCATTATCCCTTATCGAATATAGGCCTGTACACAAAAAATTAAAGTGAAACAGACTTCTGTTTGAAATCCTTTATATCATCATAGGACCGCTTGTTCTGGCAATTTATGGTTACATCATACTGAGATCAAAACATTTCTTTTCTAAAGTACGAGGGGTCAGGTGTACTGAACAACAGGGCAATGCACCTAATGCTCAGAGCTCTGTCATTATATTATCCATGTTACTGGCACATAAAACTGTGATCAAAGATATCATGTCAACTGCAGTATAACAATACCTCACCGTGATCCAAATTAGAAAGATTTTCAGACAGACAGACAGGTGTCCTGTAGTCTTTCCAGGTCATTCTTATTTGAACAAAGTTTGATATTGCAGCTAGTGTCAGGCGAAATGAATCTTGAAATAAATAATGTTATGTGTTTTCCAGACAATGGTGATAGTTAGTTCCAACAGATGCCATAGGTGGGGCCACACACACTCTACCTGTCATAGCCATTCATCTTTTTCATATGACTGCAACATTTAAAGTATGTATGTATGTATGTATGTATGTATGTATGTGTGTGTGTATGTATGTGTGTGTGTGTGTGTGTATGTATGTATGTATGTATGTATGTATGTATGTATGTATGTATGTATGTATGTATGTATGTATGTATGTATGTATGTATGTGAAAATAGCTTTAAGGTAATGTTTTTTGTACACAAAACTGACAAAAAATCAAGTTTGAACTGAACTATGTATGTATATATACATATATGTCCATGATTAAACATTTGACGAACATCACAAAAAAACATCTCAACTTTCTGACTCTGGTGTCTTTACTCTTTAAAATGGGTCATCTGTACATATATATATATATATATATATATATATATATATATATAACATCACAAAAAAACATCTCAACTTTCTGACTCTGGTGTCTTTACTCTTTAAAATGGGTCATCTGTACATATATATATATATATATATATATATATATATATATATATATATATATATATATATATATTTATCTCATGTTTGGGTCGATTTCAGTACCATAACAGACTTTGATATATGCCATATCGGCTAGGCCTTGGCAAAACACAGATAGGGTGCTATATGCACAATGTTATAGAACTCTTCCGGGAGTACCTATAACCAGAAGAGTTCTATAACTAGATCGGAAATAATGTAGGCCTAGTGCAAAACGCAGCGTCTGCTAGGCCTACGTTGTCTTCAAGTCGCTAGATAAATTTACCATGGTGTTATTTGAACTTAATCGACACAAACATGAGATAAATAAATTATAGTATACTTTGTTGGCGATATGAAGTATATGGGCTCACACAGGATACCATATAGCAGAACTCGTTCGCTTCGCTCACTCGTTCTGCTATATGGCATCCAGTGCTCGTCCATATTCTTCATATCGCCAACAAAGTATACTATAATCTATACATATATATATTTTATATGATACATGCCATGCTCATTCCAATAGTAGCATGCCAATGCAAAAACTTCCTCAATCAAATCCATGGGTTACAATGCTGTGTAACATATTCTTCTCAATTTCAAATGAAAAGTCTTTGCAGTGCACATACAGCTTGGGGGCTTGAGCAGCTGAAAGTACCCTTAGTGCTGCCTGTCTTTTCAACAGAGAATTTTTTCTTCGAGTAAGTGGGAAATTAATATTGCATGTTGAATCCACCAAATGAACAGATGGTGTTGCACTTCTATTGGGGGCATGCTACAACTGGAATGAATACAGTATATTCTATAACATTGGCAACACGTGCTTCATCATTTCTGCAGATAATTTATATATCAATCTAGATTGACACAAATTTTGGCTCTGACTTTTCTGTCACACTACATGTGGAACTACAAGTGGCATTGAAGTTGTGCAAGATTTTTGCCTCTCATATTTCCACAAAATTTCAAGAAGATCAATGAAAATTATGAACAAAAGAGTGTTCACATGTTTTTTCACCTGTACCCTGTAAGCTTCGATTTGAAACCCCTCACAGTTGCTCTATGAGTGATCTGTATTTGAAGGTGGCCTTAGGCCCAAGGTTGTTTGCACAGATACACAATCCACCGAAAATAACATGTACTGTTACAAAAAAAAAAACAAACAAACAAACAAACAAATAAACAAAAGAAAAGGATTTATCATACATGTATATGAAAAATGGTCTCAAAGTTGAGGTGGTTTAAATCATTAATATAGGGTTTACTTTATATGTCTGGGACGGAACTCTGGAGATGCTGCCACTGATATCTAACTTTCCCCAGATTTTCACTCCCAGATTATGTTTAGGTTATCTAAGAACAAAAACAATAGATCAGTATGGTCATGCTCACAAGATTTATAGACGCACACAAGTGGACAGCCATGAATGCAGACATAGGTACTTACCTATGCAGTGACCACTTAACTGTTCAAAGGCTTAGTGGGACATGTTTGGGTTACCTGTGCCTGATTATGTCAGTGGCGATGACGGAGGATGCAAGTCCCCTGACTCAGTAGTGGCCGCTATTAAGAAATGCACTTACGACAGGTCCCCTCCCCGCACACATGTGTGAATGGTTGTTTGAGAGGTGGGTGCAAGAGGGCCCTGGGGGAGATAAGCGTCAGCGTACCAGTTTTAATCCTCTATAAAAAAGGTTTACTACTACCAGATAGCATCATAAGCTCTGTAACCAGAGCTTAAAAGCACACCTCAAATGTGAAAAATACTGTACAAGTACAGAACACCAAAATCTAAAGATCTCATTAACCATCCAAGAAAGGTCACTATTGAACTTTCCATGGTTGGGGGACAACACTCATGTGTTCAATGCTGCAATACTCCCATCATAATACACAGGGCTTGACAAATCTTATGCCAAGATGCCTAAGGCAACCAAAAAATCCTGCTGGGGTACTTTATTCAACTCCTTACCATGTATTAGCATAGGGGTGATTACCCAGTGAAAGCTTTTGGCTACCAGCATCTTGAAAAAAATAGCAAAATCCAAATATGATAATACAATTAAATTAAATGTCATTAAAAAAATTATTCACGAGCAGTCCATGTACAAAACAAAACAGTCAAAAATGAGGCCTTAAAATGCCATTCAGGTTTTTTTTTTCTGTGAACACTTTCAAACTGTTTACTTTGGTTGCACTGTAAGCCTTCTTCTTTTATAAGTCGTGTTTTAAACACCTAAGTCTTCCACAGGAGATGGTCTTTATACATGTTGCAGTATTCACTGTCTATCTGATGCAGAGACGTCAAAGATGTTAAATATCGGGGTATGACCGTATGAAGCAGTGAGATTACTTGACATGACAATTGCCCATGGGCACAAATGAGCGTTGAAGGTACAAGGCCCCTACTGGGAGGTCAAAAGGTCAAACAATGTCAATTCACCACATTTGATAGTGCTTTCATTGTTACTTATTTGAGCTCATTTACTTTAAATTATATCTAGTACATGCAAAAGTACCTCCACATAAACCTTGGGTATCTTGGGAGGCTAGGTGGTGTAAAAGGGCAAATCGGAAAAAAAACAGGTGTGATACAGAGATGCCAACTGCCCTTTATGGCTCATCATCAGGGGCAATCCCTGACATTAGGTGAAATTTTAACCAATTCAGGGTGTTCGTCCCGCACTGAAACTGAGTTTTTTCTATCCTTTGTTAAATATGGTCTGTCCCTCACCTGATGTTGTCACTTAAAACTTTTGATAAAAGTCCCTACAATGGCATTTTGAATGTTGGCATCTCTGGTGATGTTTGAACATGCAAGCCAAACAGCAATATCTGCCAGACTCTCGAATGAGACTCTCACGCTGGACGGGCAACAGTTGACATGTCTGCTGCTGTGGAATACACATTTTGTGTATTGCCATTGAGTTGCTTTCAAAACTGAGAGTTTCCCTAACTTTGCATTCTGTCCTGTAACTTGTAACTTATTCTGCTGAATACACAAACTCTCTGATGAAGCCTACACCTGTACTGTAATATTTATGCATCTAGGGTTTTCCATTACTGCCACTAGCTGGAAGAGGAAAAGTAGAGGGTGGAAATAAAGACTAGTATTGGCAATGCATTTTTGTTATCTTCTTGAAAGTAGGAGAAGCATCGTATACGTTGCGACTGGCAAATGCGCCTCCCGCCTCCTTCTGTTGAAAACACTGCATCCTCACTGTCACTGGGAAAAGATTCTGCTAAGATCATGGTCTGGGTCAGACAATGAGAGGTCAGTAAACTTGCCCAATTCATGCACGTAACTTAAGACAAAAACTGTGAAAAGCAACAGCGAAGAACCATCAAAACTGCAACTAAACGTACCGCAACCTAGTCTTGGCAAGTCACTTCGACCCGATTGCTTTGTTTCAGAAAAGGTCTCTGGTCCATATTTGTTGATTGAATAACAGCTGGGTCTGTCATCCCCAGGATTCTCAGGCACGTAACTTTGTGGGCCAAGACTCCAGGATAAGCTTAACGGAGTTCCTTGTCCAATGATTTCAGATCTTTGAGCTTAATCTTACCTGTTACGATGACCACTGTGGCGTTGGACATCAAACAGCAACACTCCTGTGTACTTCTAGGAAGTAGCCAGTGTCCGCTACCGGAATGATTGTCGGGCACCGACTCACCAAATGGCACAATTTCAGTGCATCAGCCGCGCACTCGGCACTGTCAGTGTCAGTCTCGAAAGAAAGTTCGGATGGGTATGCCCTGTTTTCATCTGGGCCTAGTGTTTAAACGTTCGATCCAAGTGCCACCGAAATGATCTAGATTATTCCTTATGTAAACTTCTTGATTACTATATTCTAAATTATTGTCAAATATCCACTGATACCGTGTAAAAGCGCAAATTCTGGCCCTTCAACCCCACCACAAGCAGACAAAAAAATGGCAGACCCGGCGATGTAAGTGACGTCATCGGGAACATGGATGTTCGACGAAATGACGTCATGAGGGATTCCCCCTTTGGATTTCTCACAGGCCAACTTCCTTTCAATCTTATATCAAAACTTAGATGTCAAAAGTCGCATGTTGAATTTTAGAGAGAGAGAGAGAGAGAGAGAGAGAGAGAGAGAGAGAGAGAGAGAGAGAGAGAGAGAGAGAGAGAGAGAGAGAGAGAGAGAGAGAGAGAGAGAGAGAGAGAGAGAGAGAGAGAGAGAGAGAGAGAGAGAGAGAGAGAGAGAGAGAGAGAGAGAGAGAGAGAGAGAGAGAACTTCTACCTACACACACTTGTCAGCAATTTAGTCCTCGCATTTTTGTGAAAGTTACTGTAATTTACTGGTGGCTTTCTTTAAGTTTAAATGGTAGAAGCCTCAGTTAATAGCTAAATTGATCTTATCTGCGCACATAACAAATAGTAAAGAACTGATTTGTCTGATATGACTGTGAATTCATTTAATTTTGCTGTGTTCTTATTTTCGCTTGATTCGATTATGCTTCGAAAGCGAGAAATTAAGAACACAGTTTCAGTGAAAAACTTTTTAACATGGCATTGATTGGAAGTAAAACTAAAACAGAGAATTTAAAGTCACAATGAAAGATTCAAATTAAATGCAAAAACCCTGAAGATAGATGCCCTTAAAAATAAATGTATTCACAGTATATATAAGTTTTCCAGAATCCCAAAATACTTCATTGTCACCACACATTAATTTTTGTTCCTTGTGGATTTGCTTTGAAAACTGCCTGAGGCTGTGATAGTTCGTCTGACCTTACCGTATTTTCTCCTGCTACCTATGTCTTTTGTATAAATTTATCGAATAAAGTACATCTGGAGTTTTGAGTCTTTTTCATGGTACTGGAAATGTCACCTGCCCCTGTCACACTTCTCAGTCTGCACACTGCACAAACTACATATTCTTTATGATCTCATTAAAGGGGTACTGCGGTGATAATTTATAATTTTTGAGTTGTTTCATATAATAAATGTGAACCAATATCAGAAAATGCAAACTTTATTCCCAACTGGATAAGCAGATATCAAATTTTCTTAGATATGTAAATGAGGGGTTGTGATGTCATCTGGACTAACTGCTACAGCTAATGCAATGACAACCGAGTAAAACTTTGACAAAAACATGGAAACCTAACCAAGTACACATATTCCACTTTTACTATGGATAAAGCAGTGTGTATAGATATAATCAAATTTACTAAACTGAGATATTTACTCATTTAATGAGGATTTATAAGGAAAGAAAAATGCAGAAATCAATATACACAAGCTAACAGCTCCTGAGGTTGTGTAATCAACTACTGAAGCAGGTGTCAACTAATATACCACACTGATAAGATCAAAGGGGGTGATTAACACAGTACACAAGTCATTATGATATGCCTGCTAATGTTGTGTATCTCAGCTTGGTGCCCCTCAAGGTTTGTGTATTATGTATGGAGGGTAGCCCAGGTAACATCACACACCAGAGCACCTACTGGAAATATAAAATAGCTCTAACTAAATACCTGTTTGAGAAAAAATGTTGAAAATTTGTCACATGAACACCTAAAATGACCATTAATGACTAAAAAAAGTAAAAACTTTCACTGCTGTTCCCCTTTAATTGCATACCAACCGTTATGTGTGTGGCTTAGTTCACTGGATCAGCAGAATATTTATAGTCATGCCTATTTCTTTTTCAAGCATGCAAGTTCACTGTTCAAGGTTAGCCCTATATGGAAAATATGTAGGTGCCCATATCGCATCACTCTCCTGCCACTTTCAAAGTAGTTAATCATGAATGCATTTTATTTGTTTTATAAGCAAAAGGTTATATTCATTTTTATGAGCTAATAACTATTTTTATGAGAGATAAAACGGTTTTACAGAAGACCTACAGACGCGTGATACTGTGGTAGTGCTGAATTTTTTTGTTGGCTCACAACTTTATAAGTGTAGCAGACTATACTCTACTTTTACAGATTACAGACCTGCTTTTGAAACTGTTAACATACACATGTACTTTCTTATGGACAAGTTATCCCAAGTATGGGTAAGCAAACACGTATTAAGACTTGCGTAGTAAATACACAGACACAATGGTTTTGGTTCAAACTTACGAAGGGCAAACACCATATTTTGAGAACCATATTGGCCTAAAACAGGGATTCCCGACAGTCCACCTTCACATAAGGATTTGGAGTCGCACCTTTGCACACATCATCCATGCCGAGTCTCTTGTTGAAATAGATTACAAGCTTCTGTCGTCTCTATTGTTTGTAGACAACGTCTTACACTTGGCCACAAATAAAGATGACTTGCAGCTGATATATAATTGACAAATGTTTGGGCTTGCAGATCAACACTGACAAAAGTGTTGTCATGGTTTTACTTCCCTATGGTAAGAATAAAACAAACAACAGTCTTGTATATGCACGGTAATATACTGGTGAGTGTTACCTCTTTCTCACATCTTGGTGTATAAACTGGCGGAGGGGGTCAGCGGGAATCGGAGTAGGGGGGTTTCGGGTGAGTCACCACTATCCTCCCCCTCCCCTCCCCTCCCTTCCCCTCCCCCAGCAAAAACAGTGGGAGGATGAGAATTATTTGTGCCTCGCCCTCATGCGCATGGACATGTCATATGTATAGAATCTTTGATAGTTGACATGTACTTACTGCACTTCACAATTGAAGGACATATTCATATATATATATATATATATATATATATGTCTTAACTCAAGAGGCTAGTTATCACAATGGTGCAGATAAATATCCCATTTTATACACGTAAATGAATGAGCTTTCTTAAATCTACATTTTATCCAATTCAACAACAGAAATGGAGAGCTCAAGAGAATAACAAGACTACAGCAGCTACCTATAAATCTTCACGTTCACATTTTGTTGTTACTTAGTTGAAGCTCAGTCATTACACGGGTGGAGATATGTGTTTACCAATATCAGATTCCCATAAAAATATTTCCAGTTTAAATAGAATGTATATTTTTTTTATCTAAAACGTTCAGAAGTACAAGGTTGGTTTGTTGTTTTTTGGGGGGGGGTTGTGGGTTTTTTGTTTTTTTTTTTGTTTTTTTTTTTTTTGTTTTTGTTTTTTTTTTTTTTTTTGTTTTTTTTTGTTTTTTTTTTGTTTTCTTTTGTTTTTTTTTGAGGGCGGGGGGGGGGGTAAATTGAATGTCATGTTTTAGAAAGCGTCAATATGTATTCAAATTGAAGACCAAATGTAAAATTAATGCAATAAAATCCCAAGTGTACCTGATGTTTTTTTTAATGTTCTCTCAGTAAGATGGCAAATTTACAATTGTGAGTTTTTCATGCGCGTCATGGGAAGAAAATATTAGTGAGAGATTTTACTGTTTGATTATTTCCAATTAAACTATGAACAAAAGAGTCAAAATGAGCAAAAACCGCTGTTGATATGCTATATTTTTCCACCTTTTCCTGTGTTTTTGAAAACTGAAAAAATGTAAAATGATTGAAACTTCTAACAAAATTTAGAATTACTAACCAAACATTGCGTTAAAGACTGCCCGTTATTAGGAAGAACCTTCAATAAAGGCATCTGTCTTTTTATCATAATGGTGCCACTGATGATGAATTTCATCTGTTTTGTCACAATGGTGCCACTGACGACGAAGTTCATTTCTATCCTATGATCTGTACCACGACACAAGGAAAGATCTCCTCAGTAACGACCACTTTGCGCGCTCTCTCTCTCTCTCTCTCTCTCTCTCTCTCTCTCTCTCTCTCTCTCTCTCTCTCTCTCTCTCTCTCTCTCTCTCTCTCTCTCTCTCTCTCTCTCTCTCGGTCGTGTACATTTTTTAATCTCACTATAAGACTACTTTTATCTATTTGTACTTTATTAAATGTGCTTTGTTTTCATGTACAATGTAACCATGAGTCCGCACGGTCATACAAGGGTTAGTAAAAATACCAAATACTATACTGTAAACATGTTACATAACTTAGTTGATCTAAGCATGTTTTTCTACTTCCATGGTGAATAGTGACTGAAGAAATTTTTCATACAATATGCCTTATATGAATAGTGTATACAATCAGCATGCTGGAATGTTTGACGGACTCTCTTACAGGGTGGGAGGCCTGAGAATATATAAATTACAGGACGAAAATGTATTCAAAACTATTCCAAATACGATATTGCGGGTTTCTAAACGTTACGCCGTGGTAATAACGAAAATGATGTGGATGGTTATTATAGAATGTAATTTCACGTCCCAGAAGACCCAGGTCAAAGAAGCACTGGCGGAATGGTTGCGGGTATCACAACATATGAAAAGGTATGATATTTGTATTTTATAAATGTTCGGAGATAATCTAACTCCAACCGAATAAATCCTCTTTTTCTTTACATAATACAAGATGAGCACCTAGCATTTGCTTTTGTTTTTAGTCCGCATAATTAAACTTACTCACAAAAAGAGAGCGGACATTTTTGAAATTCCTGATGCTGACATAGCCAACTATTCTTTACATAGCAATATGACGAAGCACCATTCGAAGAGCCAATCTTTGTGAAAAATGACCATGGTAAAATCGCATTAAATCAGGAAAAGTCAAAATTTCAACTGAAAATACTTCACACAAGGGTGACGGTTGGCTCAAATGGCCCCCCAAATTGCGTCATGTTTTTTCCTGGTCTAGGCCAAAATTTACTCATAGGAGCACTTTTCAAACCATTTTTTCTTCAAATTTTCTCTATTTTCCTCAAAATTACACAAGTAATATAAGGTATAATATTTATTGCCAAAAGTGCCCTTATGAAAGGTGATTTTCAGAGTACGAGCCGAACACTCCCACCAAAAAATCTGAGGAAGTATAGCACCTTCCATCCTCGGCACCTAAAATTGGCTTTAACATTGCAGATTTTTTTTTAAAGGACTTCTTGCCTTCTTTGGTGCCAAGTAATTTCACACACATCTTTAGTTTTGTGAGAAAATTTAGCCCAGAAAGTGCAAGGACTATCACTTAGAGTGCATTCGTAGTACAATATTGTGCTGGTTGATCTTTGTCGTAGTAATACTAGTATTGGCCATTGAGCGGGATATTGATACTACCAGTATCCCGCCGAATGGCCAATGCTACGACGAATATCAACCAGCACAATAATATAATGTTGCCATACAGTGTCTCGCGCTTGTCAAGCACAAAGCTAAAATGAATGCAAATAGTTAAGAAACTTGGGGGAGGGGCAGGTTATTTGGGTTTGGTGGGGAAGGGAGGTGTTTTTGTCCTTTTTCTTCTGTTTTTGTTTGTTTGTTTTCGTTTTAGGGTGGCTAATTTTTTAAACGGCGGTTGACAAAAGAAGAATCAACCAATCTCCATGCGAATCAAACGACAAACGACAAGGTTCTGACGCAGGGGCAGATTTTTGTTTGGCGATATTTTCTTTTCATAACTTTTGTAGTTGGAAAAAGTATAAAGATGATCAGTTACAGACATTTAAAATCTTCATAAACCACATATTATCACATTCAAAGAACAACACAAAATACAATCGATCACCCCAAGTTATAGAAAATTATTTCACCAAATTCCAATCTTCTATCATTATTATCTTTTTCGAATGTAGGCTATCAAAATTCAAAGTCAATCTGCCCCCCCCCCCCCCCCTCCGTTGCTTGCTCTTTTAAAAAGCAAGTTACGGACTTTAATTTTATGTCAGAGTACGTAAACTTCATATCTGTACAAAATTAGATAAACAGTTTTTGTATGTATGTATGTATGTATGTATGTATACGGATGTATGTATGTATGTATGTATGCACACGTATACATAGGCAAAAACGGCGAACTAAAAAGCCGCAGCACCACGGTTGTGACAGAATGGCGCAGCTAGCTTCAAAGTTGAATGTACACATGCAAACTTCAAGACGGGCCCATATGAGCGACAAATTTAAAGTCAATGTTAAGACACATATTGATCTAATAGTTGATCATACTGTTGATTACCTATTATATAAAATCAGCCGGTACTTTCGGACCTGTATCCACTATCGGAACAACATTCTCTACTAAGCTCCATCTTGGACTCGGCGGGCCTCTTGACTGACTGCCCTCTGGTGCTATTTAATTCACGGCGGGGGGGGGGGGGGGGGTGAGGGAGGACTTTAGTGTCTGACACAATATCCCCATTCTAGGGCCCATCGTCGCCAACAACTGGTAACTTCAAAGCTTTCCATTTATATTTTTAGGTAATGCTCACTGTGGAAAAGTATATATTGTATATTACATTCATTTGACAAATTAACCCCTCCGTTAACACTAATAGCACATATATTCGGGATACTACCTCTTTAAAATATGCAATCGGGACTAACCCACAGGCTTAATTGGCTGCCATTTTGAAAATTGTGGAATCCGCACCCAATGGTTTATAAATGAGGTTAGTAATGGGACAATCTTGAGTGGGTTTATAATATGTGAAACCAAAAGTATATATTTCACAAATATTTCAGAGCATCAATGATGATATGATATATGTAGTGGCCGCGATTAACTTTAACATCCAAACCAAATGTAATTTTGTGCAGCTGCCCTGCAATGCATTGTGCCATGCTCAAAATAGAGCTCTCTGCAAATAGTACTGCAACCAACGTGCATTATTAGTATTGCCAGAGTATCATGTCGCATTTCGATTTGTAACTAATGATGAGGGAAAGGAGTTTGCAATGGAAATTCACGTTTTTGACATCTTCTCCAAAACCATCACGCAGATTCACTTGAAACTTGGTGGGGATGTACCTTGGGTGAGTTTCTACCAGGTTTGCTCAAATGGTCATGGTCCAATGAATTTTGGATGTTTAATGAATTTTGATGTTGATTTTTTGACCAAATGTTAAAAAATCTTCTTGGAAACCACCCAGCCGATTGCATCGACACACTTGAGTTTGTTCAACAGATGGCTCTGCGATTTTCCTGTATAATCGAAAAGGGAATATGTACATGTTAGCAACAGTGAATATGGTCTGAAATAGAGGTAATGATACCGTAGTTCACAGTTCAGTCTGTGCATGAAGGGTCAGCTAATAAGCACAGGACTGTCACAGTCCTCTTCTTTTTAATGTCTGTGTGCCTACACTTTCTATTTCTTCCATTTCTGCATTACCAGCAATTTTGTCTGACAATTATCTCGGACACTATCACACTTACAAACTACAAACTCGGTAAGATGATAGATCCATACATGAAGCTTAAAAAGACTTGCCTTTTAACAAAGACTGATGAATGCATTTAAAATTATGCAAATTAGGGCATTTAAAATAAATCTTGAATATCTTCCAAAGTATTTTAGGTAGAGATGCCATTCCAACTTCTATTTGTAGATTTGGGATGTAGGCACATCCAATGGACCACAAACAAAAGTTTAGTTTATGCTAATTAGGCGCACTTCAAAAGTTTAAATGTTGAATATCTTTAAAAGCATTATAGGTAGAGATGCCATATTAACTTCTATTTGTAGGTATATAATGTAGGCACATCCAATGGACCACAAACAAAAGTTGCGGAATTTAATTTATGCTATAGGGGCACCTCAAAAGTTGAAGTGTTGAATATCTTCAAAATTATTATAGCTATAGATGCCATTCCAACTTCTATTTACAGGTTTGTAATGAAGGTGCATCCAATGAACCACAAACAAAAGCTGCAGAATTTGATTTATGCTAATTAGGGGCACTTGGAAAGTTTAAATGCTAGATATCTTCAAAATCATTATAGATAGAGATGTCATTCAAACTTGTACTAAAAAGTTTGTCATGTACTCACATCCAATGAACCACACAAAAATAACCTGCAGAATTTTAATTTATGCTAATTAGAGGCACTTGCACAGTTTAACTGTTGAGTATCTTCAAAACAATTATAGGTAGATATGCCATTCCAACCTCTAATTTATAGGTTTGTACTGTAGTTGCATTTAATGAACCAAAAGCAAAATTAGTAGCATTCAAATTTATGCAAATTTTGGAGGCACACAGACAATTTCCTTTGTAGCAAATCTCTTTTCTAGTTTTTTTGGGGGGGGGAGGGAAGGGGCTGTTTTGGGGTTGTTGTTTTTTGTTTTGTTTTTCATTTTTGTTTGTTGTTTTCTTTTTTTTCTGTATCCATTTGGGGGGGTTAGATTATTTATATATATTCATAATTTACACAAATATAGATCTGAATAAATCACCCATATCTAACAAAATTAAGCTTTTTCAATAGTTGTATTAAATGTAATAAATATTGGTATTGTTTCCTTTATAGGTAGTTCAGCACTCTAGGCATGCAAAAGTAAAGATAAACCCAATAAACTGCTGGTAGTAAATTAATAAGGCATTTTCCTGACATTCGGTATTCTGCAATCTAACATTAGTTTGAATAGTTACATGTATACCAGCAGGTATTTATCATTGTTACCTGCATTTTTTCCCAAAAATTCTGGAAAATTAGTTGACAATTGTGACATAATTAAGAGAAAGTTTGATTTTCTGGTAGAATGTCCTGTCAAATTCATTTTGTGCACATAGTCTTTAAGGAACATAAAACATCCTGATTGCTGAAATGTTTTGAGAGAATTTAACATCCAAAGTGCTAAAATGGTACTTCTGGAATCACATATGCACAAAATAAATTGTGGTTAAATGTACCACATGAGTGAGGCAAACATCATGTTCTAATTTAACTAATTTAATAGTGTAGACTCACGGATTTGTACGCAAAGCCATCGTGAATAATTACACATACTGTCACTTTAATGGTCATGGTGGTAAATTGTGTATCACTTCTGACTAGTACCAGGTATCCTATTTGTCCTACCTGCATAGAGACTCATTAATGACATCAAGTATCATGATTTTCCTTTTAAATTTGATTTTAGTGGCATTTAACAATGCAATTTGAGATTCTTGCATGTACAGCAAATGGAATAACAGTCACTAAACTCAGACTGTCCGCTGTTCCACAGCGAAAACAAACATCCTCAAAGCCACCAGAATTTAATGGATTCAGTCTTCAGATGGTTGTATACAATCCAGGTTGGTTTTGCACTGTATATTGTTCACTGTGTCATCATCAATGTCTGATAAATCCAACTCGCATGTATATTATGTATTCCATCAAGTTGTTAAGTATTCTATTCTATCAAAACAGTGCCTTCATCTTTGGGTGGGGGACTGGGGTGCTCAGTACTTCTTGGGTGAGCACAGATTAAAAAGAAATTGTTTTCTGTTTTTTGTGGGTTTCTACTTTTTTTTTTATTTGTCATTATTTGGGGGTGGTGGTGTTTTTTTTCAACAGTATAATGTACTTATGATTTTACCTCTCGACAAGATGTTCAACTGCCCAGCCAATTCCCCCAACCACATTGCTACTTCATGTTTGACATATCTGATGCAAAACCTTAACAATAATTTCATGCACATATCTGAAAAGACACCTGTGGAACAAGTTCACGTTAAATTTTGCCGTTTCCTCCTTGGTGTCCACAGGAAGTCTTGTACTGCCGCTGTTACGGGTGAACTGGGTAATTAGCCCCTCCTCCTAAATTTCCTAAGCTCAGCAATAAAGTATTGGTATCATTTGCATAACTGTAGTGAAGACAATATAGTCTCTAAAATATTGAAGGAAACTTATAGTATCCTGTACAAAAATGGAAATTGTTGGTTGAGACACATAAAAACTACCTTATCCAGTTTTGACCTACAAAATTGCTGGGAAAATGTTGGGGGGGGGGGGGGCAGACATTAATTATCACATAAAAAAACTAAGTATTAAAATGCACAACACCTATGAAAGGAATTGGTCAAAATATGTAAATGGGGATGGCCGAAAATCTAATAAACTTCGCACCTACAGCAAGCTCAAAGGACAAGAATTCAGCAGAGCTGAATATCTCAAGGGCAACATCCCCGTCCATAAAAGAAAAAGATTAAAAAAACTTAGAATCAGTGCCCATAATCTTAAATTTGAAGTCGGAAGATACAAGAAAATTGAAGCTAATAAGCGACTCTGTACCAATTGCCGCAATGGACAAGTGGAAGATGTACTTCATTTTATGTTGAACTGCCCTAAATATGATACACCGCCAAATGAGATGTTTGGCACCCTCCAAAATTACAGCCTGCCCTCACTTGCAGAAAGAGACCAATTTGCATTCTTGATGACCTGTAATTGGGGGTGGGGGAACCTCTATGTTACTAAACAAGTACTGAAATTCGTTAACTCTGCCATGGATGAGAGGGACAAACTTAATGTGCAATCCTAGTTTGTTTGTTTTTTCTATTTATTTATTTATTTATTTATTTATTTATTTATTTATTTATTAAACAGGGTAATTCATATTATTTATCTATTTATTATTTCAATATTGTAAATACAATATTTTATATTATATAATGTCGACACTGGGCAGACCCGTGGCATCCATCTAGATGTTGCCTGGGCCTGCCCTCTTTTGTAATACCTGCTATATACTCCAGATGGAGCATTCATGCAATGAAGGTTATCATGGTGTTTGACAGACTTTCCTTGTCCCCTATGCAATAACCCATTATGTGATGCCACGACTTGAACAAAAATAAATGAGCCTCGAGCTAGAACAGGCCAGGCCACGAAACGGTCCTGGGGAGGAGTGAAGAAAGGGTCTTTTAACTTTGACAGGGTTCCAGTCACATCCGTCCAATGAAGAAACAGACCGGGCAACAGGCACATGAAACACACAGATACACTTTGATAACGTGTTACAGTAGGTCTACGGCGGCGCAGCATAGTGTCAGAGGACCTTGAACTGCACTGGCAGCTGTGGTACAGAAGTCTGGACGACATCCAACAGAGGAACAAAGTCCAAATTCAAACAGCCAAATATTAGAAACAGAATTGCTACTTTTACAGAAAGAACTAATCTTGTTAGCATGGAACAATGCCTAAGACATATCATTATCAAAACCTTAAATGATACTCCTGTCAACATAATCAACAAGGTTGATACTCACAGTAAACACAGCTTTGCCTTATATGCAAAGAAATACTAAATTAGTAAATATGTTGCTACCTGTTCTATTCCTAACTGTAATGTCCCTAATTTGTAAGGCCTTTAATAATCCTTCATTTCCTAATCAACATACATGCAATAATCATGGTTTAAAATTACAATAAATGTATTTTTTACTACTTACAGAGCAAAACAAACTTTCTTTTCATCGCAAGAAAAATTGTATTGTAAATCAATTTGGGTATTAAGGTGGTTCCCATGATGGCGGTTGTTTCATGGGAGTCTCCTGACCACGATATGGTACAAATGTGTATTCTGTACAAAACAATGGTCAAATAAAGGTTGTCTGAGTCTGAGTCTAGTGAGCAACTTGTTTGACCTGTCCACAAGCTACATTTCCACAAGTTTCAGAAGAATCTATATGATGATTTGGGAGAAGTTCAAAATAGCTTTCACAGAAGGGCAGACAATGGACCATTCTATGAGCTCAGCGGACTGACAAGTCAGAGCTCAAGATTGTAGATGCTATTATGTTGACAGGCAATTATTTTGACTAGATGGATCACTGACCTTCCTGTAAGATTTAGCTGAAGTCAGGAGTGAGAAAAACGTTAATATTTATTCCAAAGCTTAATAACATGGGAGATGATTCAACAACTTTTCATGAAACAGGATGCATCTTCTCTGCATCAACAAATCTGTTTGGCAAAGATCATGTGGCCTCAGGGCAAAGTTAAATACGTGTATCACTATATCACCTTATTCTCATCACAGCTGTCACAAATTGTACGTAGAGATTGCTTTGTACTTTTTACTCAGTGCCATCAATTTATAAAATTGAATTATTTGTATTAAAACACATTTTTAGCTGTAGTTTTGACTCTTTGAACTTTGATTGTACATGATATCTTGGTCTGGGAATAGATTTTTTTTGGGGGGGGGGAGGTTATATATACGACAGGTCATTTCTATTTTTTTCTTCTGATCTCATTTTTATTCACCTGTGACTTCACGTGACATCCTGCATTCTGGTGGGTAGATTTCAATCAAATTTGATTTGTTGATCAAAGCAGGAAGCTGGTACAGTAGATGTCTGGTCAAAGACATGATGTACATTTCATGCACGAGTCAGTGATCTCCTCTTCATGATTAAAAACCGAACAGTAAAAAGGTGATGCACTGCATGGTACCTTTGTCTTTTACCAACTGGCTAAATTTTACATATGTGAATTTAAAAAAAAAAAAAAAAAAATTAAGTAGAGGAATATACATCATGGACATATATGTTACTTGCCAGAAATGTGTTTTGATGAGATTTTGATCTTCAGATTAATTTAGCAGAGCAAGTGCCCATTATATGTACATAGTTTTCAGATCTAGACAAGTTGCCAAATCACCAATAAAAAGAATTGATCAGGATCCTGGAGCACTCAGTGATGTAATTGTGCACTTTTACATGTCCCTTGCATAAGATTAAGCCCTAAAAGTTGAATTTAGTACCCGACATGGCTGATAAATTCATGAGGTAGGTGGTTTGAGGCAATTACCATTTGGTAATCATGGTAATGCAGCCTGAAATGTCATAAGCACCTACAGTTCGACACCAATAGAGGAAGTGTGCTGCAGATGATGCCACAGTTATCTTTGGCTTGTGATCTAGCTTCTTACAAGTAGCGCCACCTAGTGGATTAACAAATCTAGCCTCACTGATTGGCTGTTGGTTGTCCACCAGAAGTTGTGTCACATGTAATTTACTTCAACAGGAAGTTAGTGTCAAAAGCAATATTCCTCCCAAAGCATTCTCCATTGTTCAAATTGGTGTCACAGCCTGCATATCAACCAACCACGGGAATATATCTCTGTGACTGCTCTATTTGAGCAACTTTTGAAATTTCGTGCAAAAATGTTTTTGTATGTCAAGAACACACTTTTTTTACAATGTCTGCCTCATGCACCTGGTATTTCTTTTCATATACTACAGACAAGAGATGTGTAATCATAGTCTGATCTTTTGTTTTACAGAAGACTTGCTCTGGACTACGAGCAAACTGATCTGTACAAAGGAGCATGTCTCTTGTATCACTCTGGTAAAAACAATCTGTAAATTCCAAGTTGAGACATCAATTTTTTTCCCTGGCTCTACAAAATGGTGATGTGCGTAATTATGTTTGTGGTAAACAATGACGAGTTAACTTTCAATGAAAACATGTAGAGGCATTCAAGGCGAAGAATAGACTGATCGGTCCACCCTTGCACATATGTGGCTCCCATGACCGCAAAAATGAGAAAATATAATCAGGGAGGAAATGGGAAGAAAAAAAAACAAGAGGGCTGTGTGAACAGCCCATGCTCACCTGTCGGAGACATTCATCAGACTTGCAGCTCTGTGAACTTATGATAGGAACAAGGTCACCCATGTACTGAGTAAGCGTGACCTTTACAGCAGAACGCTAACAGGAGCAACTTCAAGGTCCCAGTTCAAGGAGTTCTTGAGTTATAGTGAAGAGTAAAATTCATGTATCTTGCACTGTGACCCCAGAAATGAGGTTAAGGTCACTCATATGCTGTCTTAGCATGACCTTTATAGAGAAACATTAGCATGTGCAACATCAAGGTCCTAACTCAAATCAGATCTCAGATATCAAGTGAACAGTAAATTTTGTCAGCTGTCCTGTGACACTGGGAATGAAATCAAGGTCCAAACATCGCTGGTGCATGACCATTTGCACAAAACAGGTAGACACTTATAAAAGCTACATGCCTACCAAGTTTGCGCAAATCTGGCCAAAATTATTTAAGTTTTCACCATTACAAGAAACTTGCATGTTAAACTTTCCTATTAAAACCCTTTTTAAAGATTTTTTATTTTTTGAAAAAAATCATAAAAAAATCCAAAAATCACTGGTGCATGACCATTTGAACAAACTTGGTATAGACCCACCCAAGGTATATTGCCACCCAGTTTGAAGTAAATCTGAGAGTTTCTTACAAGTCCAAAATATGAACTAGAAAAGAAGATTTGCTTCACTGCAAATCTGTATGGATGCTTTCAAAATGAGACCAGTTTGAAATGATACACTTCGCCATTGTTCAACATAATCTGAATTTTGTGTATGAGCCTAATTTTTATAAAGTAGAATGCTACAACTTTGGTTCATGGAATGTGGCAATGTCACAAACTTATGAAATGAAGTTTGAATGAAGCTAGTATCTATAATAGTTTGAAGCTACTCAACATTTTAATCAAGTGTATTTGCCTAATTTGAAATCCTACAACTTGTGTTCATGGTTCATTGGAAAATAAAGCAATTCACAGTAATAGTTTTCGAGATATTCATGTTTGAAACTTTTCAAAGCCCCTTATTAGCATAAACTGAAATTTTACTTATCTTAAACTGTCCATTATATTGGCAGGTGTCACAAACCTATATATGCACATTGAAATTTTGAGTATCTGCAATATTTTTGAAGATATGGAGCTTTTAAAATTTAATTGCCCTAAACTTGCATACTTTTAAACATCAGGACTATTGCAAATGAGATGCACAATTTTACTGTTTAGGGAAGTCCCCACAGCAAGTTGGCTGGTTTTCAGAAAAATAGTGCATGACCAACTAGGTTGTGCAAAAGAAAGGAAAGAAAGTATAGCTGTGTGTGTGTGTGGAGAGAGAGAGAGAGAGAGAGAGAGAGAGAGAGAGAGAGAGAGAGAGAGAGAGAGAGAGAGAGAGAGAGAGAGAGAGAGAGAGAGAGAGAGAGAGAGAGAGAGAGAGAGAGAGAGAGAGAGAGAGAGAGAGAGAGAGAGAGAGAGAGAGAGAGAGAGAGAGAGAGAGAGAGAGAGAGAGAGAGAGATTTCTTGGAAAAACAATATGTCTGGGTTGGCACCCAGACATAATTACCATTAAAATGCATTAGCATGCCCATTGACTTACATAGTATGCAATAGAAAAGTTGCATTTACAGTTAAGTACCTGAATTGAAAAAAAAAAAATTGCTAAAAATCAGGAATCCACAGTAGTGCTACCTAGTAGACATCTATGCTTGACCCTTTCATAAACAACATATCCACAAAGTTTCAACTTAATCCGAGTGATGGTTCTGGAGAGCTGACAAGTACTGAAAACACACAAACATTCATATATATATTTTTTTTTTAAATTGCAGCACCAACTGTTGAACAAATTAAGAACTTGGAGTGTCCTTATGTAATATCAAAGCAATTGGGTGAGAGGTTGTAGAGAAGATTCTGTAAGATTTGTCCAAAAAGAGAACAACAAAAATCAATGAAAATCAAAAAATATACTGGAGCATGACCATTTGAACAAACTGGTAGAAACCCACCCAAAGTACATTGCCACCAAGTTTGAAGTCACTCTGAATGACGGTTTTGGAGAAGTTGAAAATGTGAAGTAGCATTAGAATGCCCGTTGACTTGCACAGTAATCTAGGAACGCTGCAGTGACCAATAAGTACACAAATTGAAAAAATCGTAAAAAATAAGGAATCCACAGCAGCGCCACCTAGTGAACAACTTTGTCCACCATATTTCACCTTAATCTGAGTGACGGTTCTGGAGAAGAAGTCAAAAATAGCAAAAACACACCACAAAATCATAAGAAATTAGATAAAAAATCACAGCCACCTGGTGAACAATTTCAGAACTAGGAGTCCCCTGGAGTGTCCCTGTGTGATATCAAAGCAATTGGGTGAGCGGTTTTGGAGAAGATGATTTTTTTTAAAAGATTTGCCCATAAAGAAAAAAATTATAAAAATCCAAAAATCACTGGACAATTTTGCACAAACTTGGAAGAGCCACCTAAAGCACACCCCCACCAAGTTTGAAGTGAACCTGGCTGACGGTTTTGGAGAAGTCGAAAATGTGAATTGTTGATGATGGAGGGCCATAAGCTAAGCTCAGCTGACTGACAAGCCAGCTGAGCTAAAAAGGGAGGCAATGGTGTTAACGTAAAAATGAGGTAAATTTCAGTCTCACTTGGCTGGCAAGCCTTGAGATACTGTGTTCTCAAATCATGAACAGACCATGGGGATATACCTCCATGGATGGATAGATTGGTGGAACACTAAAAATATAATGCGTCTGTCCCTTGGGGTTGACCCATCCAAAAAAAGGAGACTCCCTTATTTTTTTCATTTATCACACGTCACTGAAGTATCATGCAAATTCACTTGATTTCTAACATCATGCATGTTTTTTCCAGTAACATTGCACACTAAAATTCAAGACAGACAGGAAAATGTATTTACAATCTACTTGCACAAAGTGAAGACATGATGAATACTGTGCTCTGGCTATAAAATTTGTCTTAGTCAAATCTACTTTGGCTCACAATACAAAATTTTACGACGTAACAATTAAGTTTTCAAAAATATCATGTGACATATTGTGGTACAAGGTATGCAATAAAAAAATAACAAATGTGCTTCCAATATTTTAACAGCAAGATAATGGTTTGCCGGACAATTGTTGAAAATAATGTAACTGTGGCTTTAAGAAACCACCTTTAGATGCCCCCCCCCTTTCTGAAAACCTTGAGCCCAATAATCATTGAAGCCCTGGGTCAAAGGTCAATAGCCTAATATTGGAGTCAAAATATTCAATTGAAGAGTACCCTTATGTGGTGATGGGAGGTAATAAGTATAAATGAGCTCTTTTTTTAATGCTCCTGAAGACACTGGATTTTTTTACAGCCCGGAAAGTTATATCAATAAATAAACAAGTCAGAAAATGTAAAAGATACCGAAAACATTTATTGTACATAATGTGCTGCATCAGGTGTCCCACAAAGCATCTCTTGTCTTCAGTTCAGCATTAAACAACCTTCAGATCTTATCAATTTACTGCTGATAGTGGGCACTGTTGTAACAGCCCTGTCTGTTATGCTTTTGTGTGTTTCATTGTTCTAATGGTTTTCTCAACTGTCACAGAACTGACAATACAGGAGTCCTGGTGTCATCGCTCCCTTATTCCCAGTGAGTAAATGTGTTGTTGCTCACTATATTCCTAGTGAGTCCATGTGTTGTCCTTCACTATATTCCCAGTGGATCCAGGTGTTGTTTCTCACTAAATCTCATCAGTCCTTGCAGTTGTTGCAGTGAGTTAGGACTTTGCTGGCTCAACTTTATGTCCTTGTTTCTCCAATTCAGCTCTGAAAGGTAATCAATCACATCAGCGATTAAGGTGGCTGTCACCTTTACACATGGAAACTTTAAAACACAATAATATTTTCAAGCAATCGACTAGTCCTTGCATCTACAACTGTTGTTAATTCTGAAGTTGGTAGACAGCGGCCCATCCTTACATCAGAATCTCAGACTTAAATTTCGAAACTGATATCTCTTAACCATTAAAATTCAGGAAATCATAAAGGTTTATGCTAAAGAAAACTCAAGAAGTAGCACAAACTAAGTTTAGAGCATATTTTTGCTATATTTTGCAAAATTAACAGGGACAATATGACAGTTTGTTCCCCTTTGGGAACAGAAATAGTGATAAAGAACAAAACAGTACCTGTGGCGTTACGATTGTTGCTTTTTTGTGTGTCACAGGTATTGATACACAGTCTGTGCAACTGAGACTTTTGCCACATTGAATTTTTCCAAGAAACTCAATAGCCCACATCCAGATAATTATCACAATGCCTTTTGTATAAAATAATCATTGGTTTAAGCATATTGTACTGCAAAACAATTGGCTGACAGACTCACTCTCCTAATAATCATTGTAAACTAGCCAGTCAATTACAGGTTAACTTTGTCTCACCCCTGGTAGGATGGCCAAGTGCAAATGTATTTAAGTAAAGTGAGGTATGACATTTATACCAGGCTGCAACCTTGAGCCGTTGTCAGGGAATCAAATAGTCTGTATGCCTTAAAAAGCAGCAGCTGCTTAAACTGCTTGAAATGAGTTTCACTATGGAAACACAAGTATATAATGATAAATTCCCATTTGGCATTCAAGACATGACTATGCTAGCATGCTAGCTAGCTTGATAGGCACGTGAAACTTCAAAATATGGAAAGAACTATTACAAGAGACAGCGTGGCTAACTAAGAAAGTGACTTATGGGCAGCATTGACCAAGCTTACGAAACAAAATAGTACCCATTTTTTTCCCCATTATTTCATTTCAGGAATTTCCCAATAACCTTCATATACATGCATAAGTCTCTGCCTTAAATTTGGCAGTTATCCTGAGAAGGTAGAGATACACTCGGACCCAGTACCCAATGCCATGCCCTGAATTGTATACACCTCAGAGGAAAATTTTGGGAGGAAGTAGAGGGTATAGTTTTCACCTGAGCTGTTTTGAGAAATCATCCTCCACATTGTCATCATCCCAGTTGTCTTCCCAGACATTCACATCTGTCTTGTCCTCATCTGTCTCCTGCCAATCTGTAGCATAAACACACCATCAACAACTACTTTCATAACGAATATCTAGATGCAACATAAATAATACATCACTACAATTGATATTACCTATACTCTGCACAAATATTATCAATATGGTGTAAATAATTTTATTCATGTAGAATTAGAGTGTGTGGGACGAAGGGCAGAAACCAATATAAATCCCTCTTGCAAGGAACATTCATTTACTCCATCGTTCTTAAAAATTCTAATTTACAGCATATGGTGCTCTTGATTAAGTTCAAAACTTTGGATATAAACAGGGGAAGATCTAAAGAATAAGAACATCAACTATATATGCTCTCTAAACCTGCTCTCTATCCTCCCAAAATTTGGAATTTTCCAAGTCTCTATTTGCTATTGCCATCTGGTTTCTTTCCTGGTGTCATAACTATGATTTTGCCTTGGCTAAACTCTCACCTCCATTTATTCCCGTATTCCCCTACAACAGGGCTTGAATTTTTTTACTCACTAGCCAAAACTCCCTTATCACAATTCATTAGCTGTTCACGTAAGTCCTTGATATATTCTCAGATCCACACATCTGGGAATCTTAGTTTCCATGTTGGCATTGCTCAGTGAATTTACCTGTCAGTGTCTGTTGATACCCATTCAATGCATGCTAAATGTTAGCTGAACCAGCACTAATACCCCATATTATGGTCGTCAAAATATCTCCAAATTTATTCATTGGCAGAATTATGCATAATGATGCTGCTTTCAGGGTTATTTGTGATCCATTCAATTGCAGATAAAATTGGACATATAGGAATATATGCAATGTGGAACGTGTTTTTATACAGTCCACTTATTTACATAACATAACAATAATGGGCAAATGATACGTCACTTTTGAGGCGTTGGTGGATCCGAGAATAGATCGAACAAAATTAGGGAATGCACACACCCTTGCTTTAGGCCTTTGTTCAGCTGTGCACTCTACATTTTTGTATAGAGGCTTTATACAAGTTTGTAGAATGTGCTTTTCCCTGGGAAATGTGGACTTGCCTATGCTCTATCAGAGCTTTCACTCCATCCAGCCTCAGAGTTCTAACCAATAAGTTTTCCCCATACAGCATCTCGCAATACCTTATCATGTGCCCTTATCCCACGTATGTGTAGCCCACAGTAACCACAGCCGGACCATTCTGCACCGTGTAGAATTTATTGGCGATCCACACGCCCGTGTAGAAGGGTCGCGTGCATGCCCTACTTTCGCAGTGACCACTTTTTCATGAGTGTGCACCTAGGATGTTGATTGTCTGCTGCAGTATTTGTCGTTGATCACTGTTTCGACACAACACTTTTCAATTTTTTATGTGAAATGGTGGAGAATACTCTGGACTACACATATACAAGGGATAAAAATAAAACAACACTCTTGCAATTACCTGGCTGTAAATTCTGCATGGCACTCACGTACCCGTAGAGCGGAAGGATACACTCGATGGTCCGCCTACGGCGGGCTGCATCTTGTGTATCCTTCCACTCCATGGGTACACTCGTGCCATGCAGAATTTACAGCCAGGCACTCACACTCATGTAGTAATATTATTTTCTCACATCTGAAAACCCATGAAAATCTTTGTTTTTTGCTTTGGAAATTCCAAAACCTGAGTCAGAAGTTCATAAGTATTTAATACAGATAGATAAACTTTATTGCAAGAAGACGCCCTCTTTGGGCCAGTGCATACATTAATGTGCTGATCGAGTGTACATCAAAATGTTCGACCCTGATTGCACAGTCATATAATTACATAGTAATAAATAGTAATAGGTTTGTTACATTTACTTGTATCAGCTACCATGCTACAGCACCTTAACACACAAGACAGAACCAAAAAAAAAAAAAAAAGCAAAAGGTAATGATAATATGTAATGGAAAATAATAATAATAATAATAATGAATAAATATTAATTAATTAAAAAAAAAATAATAAAATAAAAAAAAAAAAAAAAGGTTATACTAATAACAGGAATCTATAGCACCTAAGTCTTACATGATTGCCTATCTGTATCCTGGTCTAAAACCATTCTGGAAAAAAAAAGCTTATTCCATTCCCCTTAGGCTCAGATACCAGGGTTTGTTTGTTTGTTTTTTCTGTTTGTTTTTTTTTTCTCTCTCTCTTTTCTTGTGTTTTTGCTTTTGATTGATCTGGCTTTTGACCTTGTCCTTGCCTTTTGTCATGGTCCATGGCATTTAATTTGGACTTGAGTCAGCATGGCTTAAGATTCTGTTGTGTCTTAGCCCCAAGGGACCTCCCCTCGCTCTGTTAAGCTTGCACCCGCAGGCTTAACTCCTTCCCCTCCACCATGGCTAATTGAAAATCCATATCCCCGTGTCAGCAAATTGTGTGTGACCAGGGAGCTGCCATCGATAGCAGCACCGTGGAGTAACTCACATGGTGATGTTGTGACGCTGCAAAAAATGACATACTTTACCGGCACCGCCGTTCATCTCATTGCGACTGCCATGTCCCCACTTCAACGCATCTCACCATTTATTCAGATGTTCGGGTTTTTCATTTTAACCCTTTAATTGCAGGAGTTTTATCTACACACCGTAAATATGAACCGGCACCGCCGTTCATCTCATTGCGACTGCCATGTCCCCACTTCAACGCATCTCACCATTTATTCAGATGTTCGGGTTTTTCATTTTAACCCTTTAATTGCAGGAGTTTTATCTACACACCGTAAATATGAAAAGTACTATGTTACCTTCGGCAGGAAATTCTTCAAATTCGTCATCTTCTTCCAATAAACCGAGGTCTGGCTTCTTCTGTTGGTCCGCCATGTTTCTGTGTGAAGTTCCGAAAGGTAAAGTAGCGAACCTACTAAAACTTTTAACAGTTCACCGTTACAGCCCGGCTTCATCGGCCGCCAACCCCATCTTGTGGCAGTTACACGTATAACTATTGTATAATCCAATACTGGCAGTTGTGACATTTGTTCAACTGTATTTTTAAGTAAGGCATTACAAGGGACATTCAGAATGTGTTCCCTATATTTAAGAGTATTTCTTATTTGCCCTAAGAATTGCCCAAACTTATTGGTTAGGATTCTGAGGCAATTTTCTGGATACAGTGAAAGATCCATACAAGGATGGGGCATCTCAATGTGTGCATCCACAACACAGAAAACACTAGTCTAGTGTCAAATGAACGACTGATAAAGTACTGTACATAGAAAAAAAAAGATGACCTGCGAGTACCTACGCAAATTGGATTCCAAAGAAAGACATGAACATCTGACCATCTTTTAGTTTTGAAAATGTATTATTGATATGTGTACAAAGCCAAAGGCGGCCACATTTATGCATGCTTCATCGATATTATATGAAAAAGGCTTTTGATAGACTGTGGTGGCAAGCTTTATTCTTCAAACTTCAAATAAAAAAAAGAGTGGTATTGGAGGAGGTTTTTATAAAACAGGGAAAAAATATGTGTCATGCAATATCCAGCTGTGTAAAAAACCCTAAAGGACTTTCTCCGACATTCAATATGTATCAAGGTGTACACAGGGTGAAACTATAAATCCCACATTGTTTAATTTATATATAAATGACTTGCCAGAGTCTGATTCGGTAGGACCTACTGACCCTATTCAGCTGAGATCAACAAAAAATAAACTCATGTCTCATGTATGCATACAATATTGTCCTGTTGTCCAGAACTAAGGACGGGCTTCAAAATTGCCTGAATAATATTCATGACTATTGCTCTAAATGGAAATTTGAAATTAATATGATGAAAACTAATATTATTATATTCAACAAAAGTGGATGGCTCATGACAGATCAGTTTTGTTATGACAACTATTCAACAGAGTGTGTGAAAACCTATAAGTACTTCGGACTAGAATCCAGTAATACAGCATCCTTTAATATGGCAAAAAATAATCTGAAAGTTAAGGCAATGAAGGCTTACTTAGAATTAAGAAATATAATGGATAGCAATAATCTCTCACCCAGAATGTATATCAGTCTATTTGATTCACGTATTAAACTCATTGCTCTATGTGGTTCAGAGGTATGGGGCATCTCAATTTGTGCACCCACAATGTAGAAAAAAACATTAAGTAGCCTTGAAAATTTGCCTTTGGAAAAAGTCCTGATTAGCTTCTCAAAATTTATATTGGGTGTCCACAAAAACAATACAGCAATATATTGTGAATTAGGTCTTAAGCGATTGGGCCTAGTTGCCCCGAGAGATACTCTTAAATATAAAGAACACATTCTGAATGTCCCTTGTAATATTTTACTTAAAAATACGGTTGACCAAATGTCACTATTAGATGATCCAAATTGTTGGCTTGTAGTTGCTCACAGAACTGGACAACTAATCTGTGACAATGACAGGTTCTTTAGTAATGCCTCAATACGCCACAAGTTAAATGTCTTGTATAGTGCACTGAGGCCAGAACAATTAAAGAAAAATGAGAGCAAACTGAGAACATATACCCTGTTCAAAACTAACTTAAAATTTGAAAACTAGAAAAGAAGATTTGCTTCACAGCAAATCTGTCTGGGTGCCTTCAAAATGAGAACAGTTTGACATGCTATACTTTGCCATTGTTCAACATAATCTAAATTTCGTGTTTTAGCCTAATTTTTATAAATTAAAATGCTCAGCTTTGGTTCTTGGTTCAAGGGATGTGGCCATGTCCCAAACATATTAAGTGAAGTTTGAATGAAACTACTATCTATAATAGTTTTGAAGCTATTCAACATTTTAATTTTGCGTATTTGTTTAATTTGCATGAATCATAAGCCTAGAAGAACTTCGGTTTATTGTTCATCGGATGGGGTTATGCCACAAACCCATAAATTGAAGTAGAAATGGCACCTCTATAATAGATTTGAAGCTATTAAAGATTTACATTTTGCATATTCACCTAATTTGCATGAATAAAAATCCTACAACTTTGGTTCATAGTTCATTGGATGCGGCTTTGCCACAAACCTACAAATTGAAGTTGGAGTGGCATCTCTATGTACAATAGTTTTGGAGATACTCAACTTTTAAATTTTTCAATGCCCCTTATTAGCATAATTTGAAATTCTACAACTACACTGTCCATTATAGTGGCAAGTGTCAAAAAGGTATATATGCACATTGAAATTTTGAGTCCATCTGCAATAGTTTGGAAGATAAGGCGCTTTTAAAATTTTTGTTGCCTCTAAAATTTGCAGAATTTTATACATCATGACTGTTCCAAATGAGATGCACAATTTTGCTGGTTATGTCAGTCACCATGGCAAGTTTGGTGGTTTTTTCCAATATTGTCTGAAAAAAACTCTGGACCAACTTGGTCAGAAAGAAAGATAGACAGACATTGGCCTTTATATTTCTTTGTTAATTTATCCGAGATGATAGACCACCTGTCCTATGTGACCAATTTTGTCTGGCATTAGGGGTGGTCTTAAATTGCAGGTACCACTGTACAGTGAGACCTCTTTTGTTTTAGATTCAGTACATGCCCAATAGTCAATTACCCCCTATTAGAAGTTGAAATGACATCTCTATCTATACTAGTTTTTAAGATATTCAAGATTTAAAATTTCAAATGCTGTTAATTAGCTTGATTTAAATAGCTACAACTTTTGTTCTAAATTCATTAGATGTACAATGGTCAATAACTCTCTAGTAGAAGTTGGAATAACATTTCTATCCATTACACTTTTGAAGATATTCAAGATATAAAATTTCAAATGCCCCTAATTTGCATAATTTTAAACATCTTCAGTCCTCTGCATAAAAAGGTCCAACTCCTTGTATGGATGTACAATCATGCCAAATTTGCAGTTTCTATGTAGAAAAGTGTCAGAGATTAGTGTCGGACAAATTCACTGGTAAAGAAGAAAGAAAGAAAGAAAGAAAGAAAGAAAGAAAGAATTTCAGGAAAAACAGAAAAGTGTGTGTTGACACACACTTTAAATATCTTCAAAACCATTGTACATAAAAGGGCAATTCCAACTTAAATTTGTAAGCTAGTGCTATAGCCGCCTCTGACGTATCACGAACCAAAGTTGTATATTCATTTATCAAAACTAGCCGGATGCACAATATGTAAATCTTGAATATCTTCAAAAGTATTATAAACGAATTTGCCAATCCAAGTTCAATTTACAGGTTTATACTACAGCAGCATCCAATGAACTAAATTTGTTGCATTTTGACTAGTGAAAATAGGACAGAAGATGAATAGAAAGATTCCAAGCCTTTGTAGAGGGCAGTGCTGTCATTTCAAGGCTAGGGTTGTGTATCCCCAGTACTTTCAATTGTAATTTAAAAACTATTGAAACAGAGACATCAAATTTTCCACCCCAAAACTGTTTATTTAGCTGAATTATTCATTTGAATTATACAATCACAGCTTCAGTGATGGCCATTTTATTGTGGGTTGCCCTAACATATAAACCAATGGAAAATACACAACTCTAGTCCAGATAAACGTTTGTGTATTGTGTATTGAGGTTAATACGTACTGTGACCTCTCCTTTTTGGTGAATACATGAAATTTAATCTTTAAGTGAATCTTGAATATATCTTCTTTTAACGAAAAATTTTGATTACATAAATTTTAGAGGTGAAAATCTGGTGAAAAGTTTAAAATGGCAGACCATAAGAGAAAGAAGAAAGTTCCACACTGCAACATTAATGTTTAAATGTATTCATGGTTATGCACCAAATTATTCATGTGATCATGTAATTTTATCTAGGGACATAGCAACATACAATACAAGAAGTTCGGAGAGCAATGATTTTTTTTCACCATTTTTAAAGAAGGAAATTTTTAAGAGATCTTTTATGTACGATAGAGCCACTGTTTTTAACAGCCTGTCTGCTTTTTTAAAGAAATGTGATGAGCTGTCGGTTTTTAAGAAGCAGTATAAAGCTTTCCTTTTTAATTAGTCGTCGGTGAGGTACAATAGTTAATATATAATGCAATGTGAAAATATTTTATAGATTGTATTCACACAAAGTTTGTATGTATTTTTTACCTTTGTTCTATGCCTATTTTTATCTTGTCTTGTACCCCAGGGCCCCGTGGAAGAACAGTCATGGACTGAACGGGTTACCCTGGTAAAATATATTCTAATAAAAAATAATAATAAAAAAAAATCTTCAAATCTGTCACGGGTAGGGGTGCCCTTTATATTCATAGAATTGTGATATAGGGGCGTGCATTGCACAGGGAACCAAACTGGTAAATTTTAAATTTATGTAAATTAATTAAATATACAAATTTTTAATCTGGAATATCTTCAAAACTATTATTGGCAGAGATGTCAACTTTCAGTTCAATTTTAAAGGTTTGTGCTACGGGGAGATTCGATAAGAAGTAATACAAAAGTTGTAGCATTTTAATTGATGTATATTTGGTAAATAAAGAGGATTTTGTATCTCGAATAATTGCCAAACTAGCCATGAGGTAGAAGTCAGAATAGAAGCTTTGAGATACTCGCATATTGACACATGCGCACATAGCGAAATGCATGTATATCAATATATGTGAATACAGACGGTTGTGACTATCATAGAGGGTTAGCTATGTGGCTAAACTGTCTATGATAGTTAGCATCATTCTGTCTCCTGGAGGGCGAGGAGGGGCGGTGAAAGATAAGCAGATTATCCCCCCCCCCCCCGAGTGTTGGCTACTGTCAACATGATAGTATGCATACAAGATATATTTGAAGGCCATGAGTCAAGCATAACATGAAAGATACGTACACACTGCCCTCTGTGGCAAGTTGCGTGTACTTGTGAGTGCATGTAGTAGTAATGCCTTATTGTCCAAACTATCCACAAGGGACCAAGTGTGATGTGTGCAGACGTGCTGTACAGAGTGTGTAATCACATAATTAGTTGCACAGCAGGGTCCTTGATGACAAACCTATATCAGTTGCAGCTTAGAACATGGTGGGAGACAGACTCGCTGACAGTATATATAGTGGTACCTGCAGCCAACGCACTGAGAGGTCACCTGCTGTTTATTAGCCAAATTTTTATGACCACTACAATCAATGTCTTTGTTTATGTACGTGCATTGACAGATCACTTGCTGTATGTTACATCTTTTTTTTTTTACAGAAAGGGTTGCATAGACAGCAAAATCCACTGTAGCTACAGATTAACAACTGTTTATTTATGTTTCAATACATTTGGCATTGTAGTGTGATTGAAGTTGTACATTGCTACACATTTCAAGTAAGAATCTTTTGTTGCACGCAGACAGACCTCTTTGCAAATCTATCATTTCTGGTTTACAGATTGGTTACATTTCTCTGTAACGTGTCATGGAAAACTCGAGCTTCAGCTTCCAGGTGATGTAACAAAGAAAACTAGAAAAGAAGATTTGCTTCACGGCAAGTCTGTATGCTACAAAAAAATCAAGTTTAAATGTTTCTAATACACAAAACTTGATAATGTGCAAC